>LOND01004470.1:26947-38364 GCA_014220965.1 Paragonimus kellicotti
CCTGAAGAGTGTCCGATGTGCAGATCTTTTGCCTTCTGTTCAAGAGACAGCGTACCAAATTTCTTTTGTACTTCGACGGGACAAAACTGAAAATGTGTGTATTGACCGGTTCACGTCCTTTTCCTATGAATCGATCTTTGAATTGTCCCGGCTGATTGATGAAACAATGCAACATCGAGGAATGAGAGTCTGTTGTGATGTTCTAGCTCGACAGTGAACTTTATATTCGGGTGTGCTTTGTTGAACTCATCTAGTATGACCTGGGGATCAACATCGTTTGGAAGAAGACAAAAAATATCGCTTTCTACATACCGGTTGAAAGAGTTGCCACTTAATTACGAGATGATTGAGTTAAGTGGTCTCTAGTTTGGCCTTAAATATATCGGCGAGTAGCGGACCTAGAGGTGAATCCATTGCTACTCCATCTTTCTCTGCTCTATATACTCCCATTGAATTTGAAGCTTGAACATTATTAGGTGCAAAACAGAACAATAGTTCTTTCAATTTTTCTCCCGTAATTCCAACCTCAGTCTGATTGTTCTCGATATAGGTGCACAGATAGTCGATGGTTTCTTGCAGTGGAACATTAGTGAATAGAGAAGTAACATCCAAAGACAACATGTTGTCATTCCCGATATTCACTGACTCGATTGAGTCTACAAAGTCAAAGGTGTCCTTTAGGCTAAAAGGAGTTATTCGTGATTTGATCGGTTCTAATATCTCCACTAGCCACTTTGCTACAGCATGATACGGCGAATTGTACATGTCTAGAATCGGTCTTAATGGCACTCCGTCTTTATGAACTTTGGGAAGACCGTACAAACGTGGAATGACCGTTCCCGTAGGTCTGATACGCTCGAAAGTTGAAGCATCGATAACGTCTGCTTGTTTCATTTGACGGAGTAACTTGGATAAGCTTTTCTCTATTGCTGTCGTTCTATCTTTATCTTTTTCCGTTTTCTGAAACTTTGAACTATCTGATAGAATCGACGACATTTTGGTAAGGTAATCAGGGCTTGTCAAGTAAAAACTATTCCCGCTCCTTTGTCAGGCTTCATGATTAAAATATGCGGGTTGGATTTCAACTCTTTTACGGCGTCTAAGTGTTCACGCTTCAATAAGCTGCACCTCGGTACCTTGCTATTCAGATAAGTATAGCAAGCGTTCACGAGAGTAGACTTACAGTGTTCAGCATTAAAGTAACGAGTCCATTTAGTTGAGCATGTAAATTTTCAAATTGAACTTCTGTGTCTAAGCGGTTACATTCAGACTTCGGATGACAAAATTTTGGGCCTAGTGATAGCGCCTCTAACATAGTACGGCTTAACGTCATAGAGGACAAGTTGTGAACGTACCGTTCTGGTTCTTTTGGAAACTCAGCTTGCGGCTTGATTGGATTCAAACTACACAGCAGCTTTTTCTTCTTGTTGTCCACTCGCTTTTGCACTTCTGTCTGTACGTATCGTTCGAACAACCTCCTGTCCTCCTCGGGGAGCGTCTCCACAGCAATCACACGCTGAGACCGATTACGCGTTAATTCGTCAATTTTTGAAGACCACGAGTCTCTTTCGTTTCGAGCATGACGTTGTAAGGTTTTAGCGGTGGGTGGCACGTTGCAACGACGTAAAATATTCCAGTAAAAATTTTGGGAACTCCTTATTATCAATGCAATCATTGAGAAATTTTACAACAGCCTTCACTTCTCCGATTCTGGTGCTAAACCTAACATACTCGTTAAGTTGCTTCACCAGAGTTGGGTCTTTTGATCGTTTCAATCCTCTCCAGATTCCCGTAAAATTCATAAGAAGTCAATTTTGCGAACAGCTGTTTTCGGTAATTCTCATCAGGCTTTTACAATTACATAAGGTAAATGCGAATTATATATGAAAATTATAACGTGTCAAATAGGTCATCAAAAATCACAGGAGGGGTACGGATCACAGTCTACTGGGGGTGGGTGAGGGTGTTGGTGAATGTGTTTGAGTGTTACACGCGCCTGTCATGAGACATGCGTTCATCAGTGTCGAGTGGTTCATGCTTGCTCGGGTCTCAAGTGGATGTGGAAGGAATGACGCGTGTAACACTCCAAAACACATTCACCAACACCCTCACCCACCCCAGTAGACTGTGATCCGTACCCCTCCTGTGATTTTTGATGACCTATTTGACACGTTATAATTTTCATATATAATTCGCATTTACCTTATGTAATTGTAAAAGCCTGATGAGAATTACCGAAAACAGCTGTTCGCAAAATTGACTTCTTACAAATAAGCTTGCTCAATTAAATCTCAAGTTTAAGAGACCTCTTAACCGTTTGTTCTTTACCAATGGGAGGTAGTTTGGTAGTTTGTGATCAGAGGCGAGGAGAAGTTACAAAGTTAGACATGCGGTTCCTTTGAGATGACTGAAATTTGTTCAGAATTAATCAAATTGTGCCAGTTTTTCTGGATGAAATTTTACTCTGAGCTTGTGATTTTCCGGCACGACTGTGGACAGTCAAGAAGTTGGGGATTTTTGAATACTGGTTTGTGCGTTGTTTACTCCACGAATAACTCGTCAAAAAGTATTTTACGAGATTCAGTGTCTTTTGAGCATTTGTGGACCATAACAGCACAGTCTTTGAACAAACGTAAGTTTACCTAAGATGAATCTTTTCGTTCTTGTCCGTAATGCGGGATTTGTCAGCTTCGTGTTTTCAAAAAAGTACATCCGCACCCAGCTTGTTGCTGGCAATGTACATGTCTGCAGGATGTTCACGTTGAACGCAAGTCTTTATTGTATATAACAATTTCGAAGTTGCTTCTGTAGCAATTCTAATCCCACCCAAACTATTCACCCTCTCCACATTTTATTTCTCTAATAGTTACGATCTGAAAGAAACGTCACACAATATATACAAGCACCCACGCATATGTACTGCACACTTGACTCCCATTGCAATGCGGCTTCGTAAGGAAGAAAGACGTCTAATTTTTCAACAGTTTGCGATCGTGCGTCTGCCTGTGGTGTTAAATCTCTTGCTCTAGTTGACAGACCGTCTAGGAGAACGTGCGCAGTCGGTTGGAAAACTATAAACTACAATACCCATTGCGTCAGATGTCAGTCAGAGTTCTTGCTGAGAAAATTACAACCGTTTTTGCCAGTACTTTTCTTTCGAAACGATAACGTGAAATAGATAAACCATCGGAATCCCTAACAGCTTGCTACCGTCTAGATCGGCCACCAAGTTGTAAAAAGCTGTTGAGCTAAGTTTCAGTCACCAAAGTGAATAGCTGACGCAACCATAAGTGTAAGCTTCATATAATCTTTCGTTGTCAGCACGTCCTTAGTGCCTTTACTCAAACAGCTGGTTTAAGTATATACTAGCAGAGTATATCAACTAATTTGATTCCGAATTTTCTCGTTGCGCGCGCTTGAAGTTTGCTACAATACGCACATATCAGGCCAGAATAATTCAGCACTGCCAAATTTGTTTCACGGACGTCCGTCTCCTTTGCTATTCGATAATTTTACTAGTTGAACACCGGGCAGAATATAACGCGCTGGTTTGAGCTTAAACCACACAATGTGACAGACTGTACTCGGCCGCGTGGCATGCTGACAGATCAGCAACTGATGCACATGCCAGTGCGATATCATCATCTGTGGCAATGCAACCATGGCTGACATGGACACATCAATATTGTGATCTGACACATCAAGTGTCGGCCATTCTGATCAAACTAAGCTGAACACGGTACTGCATCGCGTACGCGTTTCCCACTCACGCGTCCACAGTGAGTGAAAGCTGTTCTTTGGGCGTTCCTATGTGCACAAGCCTACCTAAACAGTTAATTAAGTCACTATCGCAAACGTCATTAACACGTCTCTATGTCAACTAGTTAAAGACTGAACGTTCACAACGAGTAGATAAAACCTTACTTTGTTTGCAAGTATAATAACTTTTTGCCTTTCAAGCTTATCATGAGCCAACCTTCCGATGCGTGAGACTATTACGGTATCGATGTGAAGGCACACTGATCGACCAAACCAATACAAGATAAACGTGCCTGTGCGTAACAAAATTCCATTCCCAACACAATTTGACTTTTTATGACTAACTGTTGTTAATTGTCACTACTAACAAAAACGGGAGAAAGTATACCATCATCTTACAAAGTTGGTCATCATTATTCTCAGACAACACAGTACAGTGTTCACAGTTTCGATATAACAAGAGGTGGCGGTCAAGACGTGATTGTTAAGTCAAAGATTATCTACTTCGGATGATGCCCCTCAGGTAACACAGTATGAGATATCAACAGTGGCTAGTTTGTCTTTTGGCTGACTACTCTTGATTGGGCTAGACACTGAAGCTATCCACAAATAAGCATTAGGAGATATATGCCTATGGAATACAAGCTCTTGTATGGCTGATATAATCCGTCAGATCACAACTGAATGGAAGCGATAAATCCAGAATTTGTGAAACTGTGCTTAATTCCGTTACTGGTATGTTAGTCATCTTGATCGCAGTGACAAATTGCTCGAAGCGATCGGTTTCTCTAAACCAGAGGTACCAAATTTTTCTTTCTTATCTATAGTGTCTCCAAAGCAAGTGTAAATTACTTCACTGTTCGAACAGCGGACAAGTCTAAAACCTAGATCAAGTGGTCTTAAATTGATAATCCGACTAGTAGTGACGTTTTCCTGTTTGTTTTGAATATATCATGCAGATAGAACCCTCCTAACTGCACACACGTGAGACGTCACGTTAAAATAAAAGAAAAGGCTTTGTTTTTTAGAGTCGATTCCCCACATCTTCCCCGACTAAGTCAACAAAATCCGCTTTAGCATCATTTTCTCCTCTAGTCCACATAACTTGTATTCACGAACAGTCTGCATGCCGAATCCATCCAAATACCCATTAGGTCTTCTGGTACCTTCATGTGCCAAGCTCAATCTTGGGTAAATGCTTGAAAAAAAGCCATCCCCAAATTTCAACTGAAAATGTACTTCTCTCTACTGCTCCTTACCAACAGCAGACAAATAAATCCGGCCTGCGAAAAACAATCCACAATGTGAGGCTGATGTTAAGCTTAGTAACGTGTTGTACAAAGCACGGACGCTGTACTTCCTGATGGACTGCTAGTAAATGAACCCCGAATTTTGTGCAGAATTAGTTGGGGACAGCGGAGCCGATCAGAATACATTCTCCTTGTTTCTCTCCCCAAGTCTAATAAACGGTCTCAGAAAATTCTTCCTTCCAAGAATTCGTGACCGGCAAAACTTTTTGCCATTGGTTCCTTTGCATACCTTTCTTCGTGGTCCTACATCATTACAAACACCATTCTATCAAAGCCCTGTTCCTAAAAGGAAAGGTAGTCAAATTTTCAAGGGTTGAAGACTTTCAGCCACTCTAACAAAGTGGGGACAGCGAAGCCGATCAGAATACATTCTCCTTGTTTCTCTCCCCAAGTCTAATAAACGGTCTCAGAAAATTCTTCCTTCCAAGAATTCGTGACCGGCAAAACTTTTTGCCATTGGTTCCTTTGCATACCTTTCTTCGTGGTCCTACATCATTACAAACACCATTCTATCAAAGCCCTGTTCCTAAAAGGAAAGGTAGTCAAATTTTCAAGGGTTGAAGACTTTCAGCCACTCTAACAAAATGACGAAATTCGAAGAGAAACAGACAATTTGCTGTGAAAATGATTTGATTAAGCGGCCAGTGAGAATGAAATCGCAAGCTTGGAGAGTAATGGCCATCAAACAGATACACTAGAAAACCCTCAGATACATTCAGGAGAAGCAACCGGGTTCCACTCAACCAGCGTCCACAAACTTAATCCATTTAGGGCCTATCCCCCACGCTTTTCCAGCTTGAATTTTCTTTTTACTACAAAAACAAGCAAGGCATCAGCTCCTAGGTACACCTACACCAACTCTTTGAATCTGTTCAACAAATTATTGGAAATCTGTCAGCTGGCGTCTAACGTTCAACCTCGTGTGTTTTCTTGTACAGTTGACATAATTGGCAACAAAGTTCATGCTACCGTGTATTTAGCTTATTAGGCCGACACCAGCCAAGGATGCGTGAGCGGTTCTGCAATCCTTCTCCGTAAAAGTTCTCCGTCGCTGGTCGTCATTGAAGATTTTGCTACCCTTCCAAGCAGTTGTTGAGTTATTTAGGGAGTATTGATCGGTGATATAAAATTTTACATGGCCGAGTTGACATCCTACGTTATATCGGCATAAATTACAACAGTTCTTGACAGTCGACTTCACTATGATTTATGTCCAACACTATTATTCAAAATTGACAGACATAGTACGGTAGGTTCAGATACGGTATACGTTGAGCTTACATTCTACTACAGCCCATCTATTATCTGCGCGAACATGCGCCGCGAATGGTAATTGACCAAATGAATGGGAAGAATCCGTTGTGAGGCCAAATTGCAAAGCAAGCGGCCATACCCTCATGTTGGTCACAGTTCACTCACCCCCATCAACATTCCCGGTAAATAATGCGATGCTTTCTAAAAAGCATTCTCACCTTTCGTTTCTTCTTGAAGGACCATTCCTCCCATCCAACATGGCGTAATTCCTAGCCGATCATGCGTGACGGACATTCTTATATCTACTGATAGCTTGACAGAAGTCCATGACAGTGGTCTCAGCGAAGACAATGACTTCGACCGTGTCCCACATGGTCGCCTCAGACACAAACGTAGGCTCAGAACATACAAACAGATATTCTTCCCTGGATAACAACCTTTCCAGCTGATAGAACCTTTGGAAGTAAAACTCATTTAGACCTTTGATCTCTCCTTGTTCTCTGTAAGGGTTTTACAAGGTCCAGTTCTCGGCCCTCTCCGTTTTTTATTTATGTTCTTATTTATGTCAAAGATCTATTGGACAACAGTTCCGGCAGCGTATTCTTTTCACTGACAATGTCAGAAACTGAAATGTTAATTATCCCACTACGCGATTAAGCACTGGTTGGACGATCAGAGCCTCCTCTAAGTGACACGTCACTCAGTAAAGACTCTGACAATGCCTTCAGATTCACAGTGCACTCTGCACAATAGGACATCACAAAGATCGATTTGAAGAAAGATTTTAGTATCTCGACGTCGTCTAATCTAACTTTCAGCCATCCTCAGAAGATGGCCGCAAGAAATGGATTTACAACTCCCTGTGTGGTCAACGGAATCTCTCATCATGGAGATGAAGAAGCACTTAGAAACGCAGTGAGTGGTTAGTTCCACCTCTCCTTGGGGATGCTAACCAGATTACGTGCATTAACTTAAAAGAAAGGTACTAGTCTTTCAGTGGGTCCAGTGCGCAGTTGCCGAGTCTAAGACCTCCCAGATGAATCCTCATTCGAAATTAATGATCTCGGTCCGCTGGAAATTTAATGAAACAGCGCTGATCTAATCCACACACACTTTTTCTGTGGCATACGATTCTTCGAGCAGTCCCTAACTAGTCGTTCATACTGGTACACAAGAGAACGACTAAGAACCGTACAACCTCATTCTTAGGATCAGTCTCAATTTTTTCAATGCAATTCCCTTCTTACAGTTTTTCGTTACATAATTATCGATCATTACTTTTAATAATTCCTTAAAGGTTGAAGCATGAGTTAATGTGATTTGAAAAGAGTCTACTTGGACCTCCCTCTGACGGAGTTAATGTGGGAGAGAAATCAACCGACCAATGAATTACACCCGGAGACTTCATTAAAACAAGCTCGTTTTCCTTGCATCCTCTTCAGGTAAAGTGCAGCATGTCTTTATTTTAGGAAACTTGTTATCCAAGAGGGTTTGGGTTGTCCCAGGTGCACTGTGAATCTGAAAGCATTCTGGGATTACGGAAGGAGGTGTCCAAACATTTTTGTTGCAACAATCGCCATGACAATCTGGGCGTTAGAAGAAGAGGCTTCCGCACACCATGCTTTGGATTTCTCAACCGGATTTTCGCGGCCTGTACGGGTATAGATACATACACAACTGCCCACTGGCGCAATTGCCCGATAAATGCTGAGAAGTGTTGTCACTCGGTTCGGAATTTCGCCTTTCAAAATGACGCACCAGGCAACTTGATTTGGACGTTCAGTTTGAAAATGTGCATGATATTTAATGGTCTTAATCCTCATTTCCAAAGACTTGAACAGTCTTGCCTACCAGACCTGGCATAGACGTTAGAACAGTTTTACTCATAAGGAAACTGAACCTAGACAGCATTAACTAGTCGTGAGTGAGTCAGATTACATTTGGAAAAGCGAAACTTAAAAGTTTGAAACTGTTGCACTGGAGAAGGCTTCTTTAGGTGATGAAGAACGTGTTGATTGATGAACTCGTAACTGAACGGGCTAGACCAACAGGCTGTACTACTTGCCCAAGTTTCGCAAGAATGGTGCACCATCAAGTCCACTTCTGGGCATAAAGACCACGTTTTCTTAAGCGTCAGAACAGCCGTTGGTAATTTTGAAACCAGTCAGTGAATGAATGATTCCACAATGTATTGGGAGTGCATTTTACCTGAAAGAAAGAAAAAACAAGAATCCACTGTCTTCGGAAGAGTTACTACCACTAGACTTTGTAGTGACTTTTAACAAACATACCGCATCTGTTGACTTCCCAATTGACTGCATTCTTCGATCTGATTTCTGGACTGCCAGATGGCCACTTGAAGGAAATCTTGTTAATCTGTACACGTGGCATCCCAGTTGAATGGCCCCCGATGCATAAAATTACTTCGCCCGATAACTCTCAGTGGTACTGAAATTGAGTTTGCCGGTAGATGCGATTCATTCGTGGAAACGTCCATCCATCGGGAAATGCGTTGTGCACAAGATGCCTTCTATTGTGTCATATGTGCTAATGCGACTAATGATTTCTCAATGATACAAGTAGAGGTAGTTCATAACAACCTTACTTTTGTGCTGTGTGTAGGGTTGGACGGAAGAAAATCTTCTGTAGGCGAATTAGTAATGAGCCTCTAGCACTATATGCATCGGAGGCAAACGTAAAAGGGGCAGCGTAATCGTTCCAAAAGCTTGCGCCGACGCAGCAAAAAAGGAAGTCAAACGTGTATAATCGATCCCAGTGAAACCATAGCCTCGCAGCTCAGGAAATTGGTTAAAAAATTTCATGAAAATGGAGATACGGATAGATTAGCAGCCCATGACAAGCTCTAACCAGGACCTCGAGAGCTTGAACATTCTCTTATACAAAGAGGGGTCTATCCAAGCCCGGCTGCCAACTAGAAGACTTGACAAGGTCTTGTGGACCACTCTTGTTTTTTACAACTATTGATGCCATCCACTTTCAGGCCAATCATATTCTTCCAACCCAAAAGAGAGCGCGTAGTTGTGTTATCTCAATTTGTGTTTATCTATTTTCGTGTTCTGCACCTCGCACAACAAGCGCATGTCGGGATAACTACGTTAACGTTGTGCCGTCTAGCTAACAACGGGATGGAAACTCCGGAACTCCGGTGTATTCTTCATTCAACTTGTAGATCCTGGTCACAGAAACTAGCATGATAATGCTTTCAAGCCAGTCCACCGCATCACACAAAAGATGCAAACTGTTTCAGTCTTGCGGTTGAAGGGGCTGTCATGTGCGCCGAATCATTGTCGTGGTCTGCAGCTGCATTGAAATAAGTTGCGGGACCACAGCAACACATCCCATAATCCCGAAGTATTTCCGGATTCACAGTGAACAGAGAGCCACCAAAAACCTACCTCATTAACCGTGTTTGTTTAAAATGTTTAATATTTAGAAGAGACCCAGTTGCTAAATATCTTGACTTCAGCTGGGATTGAAATTCTGAGCTTCTGACGTGGCTTTGTAGCTCAAGCTAGGTAGAGCGTTTGCCGCGTTTGGGTATGTGTTTCTGTCGCTGGTTTGAATCCAGCCGAAGTTCAGATTTTCCGCGGGTCTTTTCTAAATCTTCAAATCTACGGAACCATTTCTCAATGTTATATTCACTCCGAACAGAGTGCAATAGAAACGCGCTTGTTTGCAACACTTTAGCCTCTGGATAACCCAATCAACGGAATACACAAGGTGTAAGTCAGGTCTTCAAGCTTATATTGTGTACCATGGGTTTGTTTACAGGGAATCTTAGTTTTACTTCATAGAACCTCAGTGAATAACAAAAATAAAACACTACTTATGGTCCACTTCGGCTTTCTGGAAAATCGCGCAGTATCCTCCGTTGTATTAGTATAGTTTCAAACTTTGGTCGCCTTTAATTGACGAAGAAAACATGTTGGGCGTCTGCATGGGATGATTCAATCGTATCTATTGGAAGGCCAATGTAGCGGTGATCATCTCGGTTGCTGCAGGAAAGCGTAGTCGATCCTTTAGTTCCGAGAGTTGCAAACATTTGAACTAACGAAATGATCTAAGACTAGGTAAACTCGAGGATACTGATCGTTTTCGGAAAATGCTTGCCAGAAATGTATCTGTGTGATAACCGTTGTCGCCTTCAGTTTATGCGCGGTTTATGGGAACATAATTTTGGAAGGAATTTTGAGTTAGATACATTTTATGTTTTGTCTTAATTACGTCTACTTACTGGTTCATCTAACTTCCGTAAATATGAAGTTTTGTTGACGTTTGAAGTTTTTTTTTAAGTCAGGTTAGAGAACCAGTGCCTGATTCTTCTGAGCACTGACTCCATTACGACGAAAATGCAAATAGGCAGGTTTTGCTGAACGCAACATCAACGGTAGTCAGCATATTTGAAATAAGTAAGAAATGATTCCCGAACTGTTGGCCAAATATCATCTAACTGGGCCGCCTTAGTTTCTAAAATTGGCTCCAAAGTTGGGTTCAGATGATAACCACTTACAATGAAGAATCTCGATTATTCACCAGTGCAACAACACGTTCAATAATTGCCTACTTTGAGCATGCAATTAAAGTTTAACCATCAAAGTTTGTTACGAATTTCTGGCACCAAGTTGAAACGATGCATGTAATGGGCTTAACAGGATACTACTTCACTTGTTTCCAGTCAGTTGGTGTGAACTAGACATTCCGGCTTGCCAGTTCTATATTAGCTACGGCGAAAAGAATACGGAATGATAATTGTACAGTATAGCATGATAGTCACCTCAACGTAAACTTTCAAAAGCTGCGTGACAGGCAATTGTGAAAGGCGTGGTTCTCATAACTGGTACGTGATTGAAAATATTGAACAATTATTGTATCAAAAGGTTATGCACGTCTTTTTGTGTTCTTGTGGCTCTCGACCGTCTAGCAATCTGAAGTGTCTATCCCCACACGGTGCTTGAACCAATAACACAAATATAAAAATTGGTCGCGTCAGGTGCGACATTCACAGGACTGGCGTAAAAGTGACCAGAAACTTCGAATCTTGACATATAAGGTGGCAGGTTAACAGTTTGTGCA
>LOND01004472.1:2609-15116 GCA_014220965.1 Paragonimus kellicotti
AGTTTGTGCGTCTGAAAAACTATCGACACAACTTAGAAGCCTGAGGTAGCTTCGACCAGTGATTGCAACGGTGATGAGAATCAGGCATGAAGGTCGCCGTAATTGAGCTCCCGGGTCAGACAACGTCGCTACCGCCGAGTGGGTCATCGACGTGAATGATATCCTCCAGAAAACCCTATCTACTGTTGCCCCAAAGATAAGACTCTTGAGTTAAACATCCTACGTGAGGTGTCTCGGACCTTCAGCCGTAGAACAAACGACCAGGACGCAACGGAAGATATCGTTCTCCCGACAGACATTATTAACCCACCTCCATTTATCACTTCCACCTCAGCTTCTATTTTTCCGTTCACTCCGTATTTTTGGGTGGTTCTTTGTGTGGTTGTCTGACCCGGGAGCTCAATTACGGCGACCTTCATGCCTGATTCTCATCACCGTTGCAATCACTGGTCGAAGCTACCTCAGGCTTCCAAGTTGTGTCAATAGTTTTTCAGACGCACAAACTAATGCGCTGATGGTTACGGTTACCCGTTGCGCACTCGGTGTTCTTTAGGGACGCCCTTTCCAACATTCTTCATTGATTGAAGGACAAGAGTGCTGCGACTGTATGAGTATTTCTCCTGCGTGCTCATTAAGTCATACCATATTACCTAAGTAATTTTCAACAATCAGTAGCGCGTCATACAACCCTATGAATGTAACTGCTTTTCGTTGACTTTCTCCTCTTTGGTTTGTCTGATATGACTGCGCCTGGAAGGACCGAAGTTCTTGTCAGTTTAGCTTTCTGGATCGATACAGTGCGCAAGCCTGATCGCTATTTCACGGTGGTAGGCTGGGTCGCACACCGTCAAATCCTGCAAAACAAACAACAGAAAGTCGTTTTCATGTTCCCACATTCTTTTAAAGTCTCGATCGAATTTTGTTCGCATGCTCGAACAGTTTTTCACTCTCCATCTACTTCAGACGTAAACCGTTTCTGGACCATTTACGTTCTCTTTTGAGTTTATGACTGCTTAGTAGTCACTTCTGTGATTTCTAGTCCTGGCAACGTCAACTGTTTATTTCTAGGTTTTGACAGTAGGAGACTAACATATATTGTATTACGATCCATGAATAGACGGGAACGATAATCAGGATAGCAAAATGGAGGCATGTATGTGGCTGTATGGCACGTAGCAGCAGATACTCTACGGTGTAGGAATTTAAAACTTAACTGCTACCTGGAATCGAAGAGCGAGGAGAAGAAAACCCACATTTTACGGTTTGTGGGCGATTAATCTTTTCCGACTGTTTCGTTTTTCGACGCTCCGTAGTTTGCGTTCTCATAAGCCGATTCAAAGTGAGGTTGTGCTAAGGTTTCTTATTGGTCCGTAAAGCTGTATGCAGCCATGGTTCTTGGCTGTTAGCAGTATAGCCTTTCTCAAGGCCCATTGCGGGTTATATCGGTCACAATTAATGACTGTTCACTGTATTGGTTTGACAACCACCCTGCAATGACGTTTTGATCTTGCAAAACGGTATTTGTATCGATTGAGGATGAGTGGCGAATGTTTTATTGGCTGTTCATTGATGAGTGTATCCTACGTTAGTACTGAAAACATATTTCCTAACCACCTGAAGTCGTTACGTACACTTTACTTTCTCTAGCCACTCGTTGCTCACTAAAGCGGTTTCACCATTGCTCTTGCTGAGCTCACCTTGGGGGGAAATCTATTTAACTATTTATTATCTGATCCGTCACATTATAACCTTTATTCATGATTCATTAAGGACAGTGTCTTGCCGACTTCATTCTTCCTTAATTTGCCCATTTTTAACAGGTTATTATCACTTCGTTTCATCTGAATTTACATTTGTTTCCGTTTCCATTGCATATACACGATTCGGAAACAATTTACACTCTCGGAACAATTTGTTGTTATGTTGTGTAGCTCCACATACTCTCTCCCTGAAGAAACAATATGTTTAAAGACAGCATGCCTACAACGTTGGCCTGTTTAGCCGCGCAAAATTTTCTTTCGTAATTGTGTTGTTTACCTGTTTTTGTCGTAACACCTCATGCTATATCCTGACCGACATCTGTAGATGTGCTATCCATTTACGCCATTAGTCGGGATCGACATTTGGATGAGTCGTTTGACAGATTACCTGATTACCAACCGGGAAAATATTGATTGTTTGCGTATTCGTTTTTCATGTAAATGATATTTTTAGTCTCACCGTTGTAGTTTACACTGCTCTTTGCGTTTTCATTTTGTCGTGTCATATGGTGTTTCGCTTGGTCTAACTGGAGACAACTTTGTGGACCGCTTTAGTGGCTTCTACGTTTCGATTATCTTCCGAGGTTTGCATACGTTACTTAATACTTTCTAATCCGATTTCTCAATTGTTTCGGATCTTCTCATAAAATGTCTGTCCGCGTTTTGGTCTCGCCCCCGTATTGTTTAACTCTGGCCTGACCAAAAATAAAGGATCTACGGGTTATATACTGCTTCTATAACAATGAATTAAACGTTTCGTGTGTGTGCGAATGTCGTGCAATGACAACCTAAGTATTTTTGAAGGTGTTGAACTCCAACCCTTTCTTCACCGTCAGGTGTTTTCAATTTTACCATGTGCTGTCTATGATGATGATGTATGCGTTCGGGTGCGGAATTGTACAACACCGGAGATTTTTCGGACCATGTGGTTGTCTTATTTGTCGATAAGGTGTTTGCATTATCTGAAGTATGATGTAAGTCCAACGTTCTGAAATACATTTCGATAGTTTGGACACGTTTTGCAAATGTCAATCTTTCGCCTGTCTGTGTGCGCGCTTTTCAGACGGTTTTCGTCGGATAGGAACGACACCCGAATTGTCAATATGCTACTGTCTCTGTGGACTACTTCCGCGCCGTTGAATCATATAAACCGCCATCTCATCTGAGTCTCTTTCCACGAGGTTATCAGCTTTAGACAAATGCAGTGTACATGAGCCAACCTAGAGGTATCTTAATAAATTTCAGTACACCAGGTCACCTTGAACCTTACTCCAGTCGATTGTGGTGTCGATGTGGATTACTAATTTGGCAGTCTATTAGATAGAATCCTCAGTACATGATCTGACCACTTTCAAAAGTTCAAGCTTCACATAGCTCTGTAAAGTGTGAACTACATGTGATCTGGTGATATTTGCGTCTTTCATAGCCAGTCAAGTTAACACGGGTCGCAGATTTGATATGAAAGTGTACGGACATTCATATTTCATGCGTATTTCTGATAGTGATGGAGTTTGTGGGTGGCCGGCATGGAGTGATAGCGCAGGTATTATCCGCGTTGAGGCCGGTTGTTGATTTGTTAAAGGTACCGTCAGGACAGGCTAGCTAACCCACCAACACTGTTCCGGAGAAGAGGTGTAAGATAGTGGAGGCATTTTTATCTCATGGTGCTCGTATTAGTAAACCCGATATCTATGGTTTAGAGAAACCGGTGTGTGTGCCGAACAAATATTTGTGAAACACACTGAATAAACTTAATGGACTTATTAAAATCAGACGTTGGAAGATTACTGGACAAACATTTGTTGGCGCCAGTGATGTCCCCAAAATGAGCCAGATGATGAGCGCAGAGTAGATGCAGATGGTGAGGAAATGTTTCACGGCGGGAATGTGATGAGTTATCAGCTATCACTGGGGGGCCGCTACGGTTGGTTGGGGATGACTTTAATGCAATCAGTATGATAGTTCTGGCAGTATATCATCCAATTTTCCTTTACTCTGTGTATAACTAGAACGGACTTCGAGTATGGTGGTCGTGGGACTTACATTCTGCGTTGTAACGGACGAATACGTATGAACAGAAGCTTAGTGCATTTCGTAGTTTCACCTATCTGTTGTGCCTATAAGGTTGAACAGGTTGAAGACATACACCTCTCAACAGGGGTGAAGTAAACATTGAATGGCGCGAGACAGCTGCAACAGTTGAATACGATATGCTGTCATTTCGTACATCGGGTGGAGTACATTGGAGGCTGGCCTTGATCGTGTTTTGATTACCTAAAATACAAGAAAGACTTAATCCCGTGCTGGTTTGGTGGTGAAACAGTGTGGAGCACTCGACTTGTACAAATGTTCCCTGCGAGAATTTTCCGTCATTTTGGGAAACTCGTCATAGTTGCGAATGGTGAACATTTTGGTGGAGAGTCATTATTCCTTGTTACCCTGTTCACTTTTCGTAGTCATCTATTCAACGTTCTGAGCACAGTGACATGGCAGTTCCCGTGTGGCTATTCATAAACGTCGCTTGTATCCGTCTCGAAAAGTGGTCGGCGCAGCTCAGTATGCAGATGTATCCACGTGATGGTCGGAGAAACCCAGGTAATAAAAGTGTTACTTGGTAAACGTGCAACTGCTAGACCGAGGGAAGGTAGTATGGATGTCGCTGCGCATTACAATTTGAAAAAAACATGTTCTATCACGTACATTGATGTTAACAATGTGCTAACCAGACGGTCAGTTATCAACTTGGCCTTTACGTGGGCTCCCGGTTGTGATGGTTCATTACGCTGATCGGGCGCTGTTTGGTGGTACGAAGGACTCGTCAATCAATCTGTGCTTTGGAGCGACACGGTACACAGTTTCCGAGATGCTCCAGTGTTTGAATTGCTTGCTTCATCTTGCGTCATCCGTTCCGTCAAGTCACTGTAACGGGTGCAACCATAATTGTATTGGTGTGTGTCACTAACGACGTATAATGTAAGACGTATATCATGAGATAGTTGAAATGAAGCCTGGGGAAGCTTCTGCTTGAACAATAGCATAAGTAGGTGTTCTAAGGACCTGTGGTCCGTATATGGAGTAAAAGGTAATTCTCCAATGCATATCAAAAATGGTAAGTTCCTGTGTGGGTACCCAACGGATTTCTGCCGGACGTACTGTCCTGCGGTTCGACAGATTGCGAATTTTTCCATATTCACTTAACTATGGAATAGCATTAACCGTAACCTCGACGGTACCTGTTACAAATGAGGGGGCGCTGTAAGATAAAGATTAACCAACGAGGTGATGCCGGACGCGGCTCTAAGCTGTGCCCGCTGATTCTGTGCCTACCGGAAGTCTCCATTTCGGTATGTTAGAGATGGCGTGCGAAATCATGCGAACTCTACGCAGAGCAGCAGTCCATCTAACCTTTCTTCCAGTCGTCTGACATCACGGCAGGCTTTCCTGCTACAGAAGCTCGAAGCCTCCTGTAACCATCTGGTTTTCGGGGACAAACCGGAAAACATCCTGTATGTTACCAGTTGAATGCACCGTCTGACAAATCAGTGACCAGGATGCAAAGATAATCATGAGATGCCTCGTTATTTACAGTTTCTCGAGGGTATTTTTATTCATGGCGGATGGGCTCAGATGTATATGCGTGACAACAAACGGAGTACCAACTCAAAACCTTGCAACCGACAGCCAATGAAAATAATTAGCTGTCGAAAACATGGAGAAATGACACGAAACACAACAACGAAAGAAGGACAACCTTGTGTCAGTTTCACATTTCCTCATTTCAAGTACCAGTTCTGACTGTCGCTTATCCCATCTACAGATTGACCGAGGCCCATCCCGACTGTTGACTTATTTGTTAGTGATCCCAAATGCCTTATATTTGCCCTCTACAGATAATTTTCATCTACGTTATAACCGCCGACTGAATCTCAACTACATACACCCTTTTACCTTTGTGCCGTTCCCCTTGGACACCACGGATTGGGCTGCTGTTGATTCTGACAGCAGTTCAAAAAACGGCAGCTTATTTGACCTTGGTTGTGCTGAACTGATTTCTAGGTACGTACAACATAATCTGTCAGTGGTTCCAAGATTCCTACTGCATTTTGACGGTCTGAAATAGTTTTGACTTTTGAGAGATCGTTCTTAGACTTCAAAAAATTGTGCAAATTTACAGTTAATTTCTGTATTTCTGGAGAGTGTGGAACTTAAACAATACTGTCCAGTTCCGTGACTGTCGTCAGTATTGTAAATTGAACATGTCGACAGTACAAAGAGTATCACTCACACGGACATGCAACTTCCAGCTATCTTGGCGTTATATTCTGTCGGTCGCTCCCCTTGTGCTCTCCTCCGTCATGCTATTGGCTCCGTTAACATTGCAAATAGGTGCGCTCATACGTTTGACGATTACCAGTGGTGTTATTCTTCGAGGGTCACTGATTTGTAGATTATTCAACGGTGTTAGCCAACTCCAGCCATTTTTTGTTTGCTGCGGAGGTAAACATCTTTACATCTATCACGAAGGAAGTTAAGCTCTTTTCGACAAAGCACTGTTGTCTTTAATCGTGAGTAGCATTTGGAGTATCGTCCCGAACATTCATAAGAGGAACAAATACCTTGTAGGTCTTCGAACGGCCTTTAGGGTCTTGAGGTTACAAAGCACGTGTGAAATTCCGCAATTTCGGGTTTGCTGCAAATCACGTCATTTCGGAACTGGAACTTCCAGAACTTGTATCGAGAGAGTCTTGTTTGATATCAAAGTAAAGCTGTGAAAGTCATCGCTAACATCGTGTGCAGTCTTCTGGAGAAAAAAAAAAACAATTACTACGTAACCTTGTTCATACTATTATTTGGCTCAAGCTTTCATTGGGCTTAAGGAACAATGACAGTGCGACACCATCTGAAAAGGGTCTGAGCTATATGATGGGCGTCAAGTATATGTATTAAATGGTGATTCCGAGCGATTTTACAGTTATGACAGCCGGATTTCAGACTTTTTACTGCCTTGATAAGGCCGATGAGCGCATTGCTACCCTGGTATTTTCTCCAATTTCAGATCGAATAGAATGGTAATGCACAGTGCTGTTTATCGTGGTGAGTGATTTACTTGCGAATACGTTCATTCGCGTAAGAAAGTCCGATTAGTAGTAACATCGTGTGGCGAGAGAGAGAAAAGCAGTAAGAAGAATATGTAATACGCATCGGTGGATTCAGGTCGGTTTGACAAAAGTCTGCTGGCATCCGTGACAAATTGCGGTGACCGGGTTTGCTGTTCTCTTTTCGACCGTCTGGCTTTGCGTCGGAAAGAACAAGTTGACAGCTAAGGTAAAACAAAATTACATTGGGGACTGGGACCGTCTAAAAGGTATATACACATATATATATATATATATATACGAACTTTTAAGACCACATATTTATGTACCATTACTCAGGCTAACAGACAGTTGTTTATTGGTCTAGCAGTTGAAAATCATTCATTTTTAGAGCTAAACACTTCATTATAACAGTGCAATCTCCCTTCTTATTAGTCGAAACTTGCGCTAAAATACTTGTGTATGGTGGTAGGACCAAAGAGCGAGATATAATGAGGTCAGTAATTTGACCGGCGGTATTTCAAGGCCGATAGGTTTCATGTTGTCTTTGACCGATAGGCGCTCAACCGAAGTTTCACAGACAGGTCAACATTGGTGTGTCGTGCGTTCAAACACGTGCTTCATAATTTTGACAGAGTAATCAAAGGACGTAAATCGTGTGATGTTTTCTGGATCCATATTTCGCACTTTCTAAACACGCACTTATATGTAATTGGGTTATGGTGGAAACAAAAACAGCTAGGAGTAAATGAGATAATGACAATTATGCACACATAGATGGGCACCTGTCACCAATTATTCATTATCTCATCATTTTGAGCTACCAGGGCACCTAGAGGGCCAAAGTGACCCGTCTTTGGACGTACAAAGAGGGAATGGTACGTTTGATTGATAGCGCCTTGACAAATCGCAAGACGCACCCCTGTTTGCTACGGAACTGGACACTGAATGTGCTGGTGACGTCTATCTCGTGGCCCACCTCGAGTGTATGTTCAGCGACTAAAAAGGATGGCCTCCGGTCCTTTGAGGCAGTTGTTGCAGTCGAAATGGTCGTTTAGTTTCCCAACCACTCTAGAAACTGTTCACTGATTTGGGTATCCAATGATCGATTGGCCCCTCCTATGTAACACTCACTGCTGTTTGTTTTCTTTATAATCTAGTTACGTGTTTGTTCAGTGTGCGAACTGCTGATATGATAACCATCGCACGACCTACGTCGTTTTGACTATTCCGTCAAAATGAATATTTCTACAGTGGCAGGGAACCTGCGTTATTAAACTTTACACAACCCTCACATTTTGCCCCGAATATAGCTCAGCATCACTAAAGGTCGACGATCTGAGGTTTCGCAATTTTCTTCCGGCCTTTAGTGTCTCGTGCAATTTTCCGTTTCCTTACCCCCAACACGCACCAACACGTCATACCCACTGTAGCATCGGTGGGACTACGTGTTGGTATTAACGCGCTGGCCTATCAAGTGAGTGTCGTAATCTGATGACTTGCCTTTGACACATTGTTACATCAGGTCCAGTGCTTAGTTGGATTGGTAATTTACCGATCGAGGTGATTGTATGGTGAGACTACACTGCGTCTTGAAATGGATTGTATTTCAATGTGGTATACAGCACGGTATGAAATCATGGTCTGTTCCCGTACGGGACCTCGAGGCTATATTTATTTGCGCATGGACGTCATTGCATTCTTTGTCAGTCAACAGAACAGCAGCACAATCTGTATAACAGGCCAGATGCATGCGGAAGATAAAGGCAGTAGCAGGGCAGATCAGGTGATAGAAGCGCGGAAAAGTGACTTAGCTGCATGCAAGATAGACATTGCACAACTGCCGTCGAATAACATTGTCAAGTCAGTTGGTCAGTTCCACGAGCTAACGTTCCGGGAAGACTGTTGGAAGGGGGGTTGACTGAGACACACTGACCAGGACCGTTGTGTAACTAAGAAACGACTTGTTATCGAATGGAAGTCTGCCGGTAGGTGTGTACGTAAACAGAGAAAGTATCTGCTTACAGTGCAATAAGAGCAATCGGGACCTCAAAAGAAAGACAAAACCCCAGATCAAATGCACCCCAGTTCCAAACTCCGTTTATACCTGCATTTTAGAATCTATATTCGAACTTTATGTACGTCGTTGAAAACAACTGCGTGATCGATACTGGCAGACACCTTTCCTGTTGTGTATATCCCAATGTTATTGACGCTCGAAAAATGATGAAGCGAGTGTCTACCATGTTACCCTATTTCTTTAAACATTCCCATTGGGATTTTGAAAATACGTGGATATACGCTGTTTTCCGCGGCCAAATTGGTACGAACCTGAGGGATTGGGCTGGTATTTTTGAGCTGACTTTTTTAAGCATGCGTCACAAATTGAATTATGCTGCGACAGTTTTAAAGTGACGAATCTTGGATGGGTCTTTTCATCCTATGATGGAAGACTCTGATTTCATTCGTTTATTCACTATCGTTCTGAACGTTTGCGTAAGAGGCAGGGCAATGCGCCACCTCACTACGTTTCGCGTAAGAAATTGTGGACGACATTCTGACAGTGGTTGGATCCTGTGGTGTAGTAGCTGAATAGTCATCTGGAAAGTTAAGGTTTGAATTTTTTTTAATGAATACTTGAACCTTAATTTCCAGTCCAAAAACAACCGAGAACATGAAGTAAAAACCCTTAACCTTTTGATTGGAACAATTGCGAAAGCATCCACCTTCAGTTTGGAGCAAACGTTTCTGTGTAAGTAAAATTTTGAACAATACTTAAATCACTTTCCTTAATATATACAGCCAGTTTGTTATGAGTCGAGATGGGATGTGAATGGCGCGCTTTCATTAGAATTTCTTTGTCTCGGTTGATCTTTCGGACTGCAAATGGCTATAGGAAGACCCGCTATGTTCGGAAGGACATTGGGAACACGTTTCTATCTAGTTTTGATACGAACGGCATCAACCAGTTAACGCTTACTTGGCGATGCTCGAGACCGCTCTAGCCAAAGCTACGCAGGACTGTCCTGCATTTGTAACGGTGATCAAACAAGTGCAGGCTTATCAACTTGAAACAGAAAAGTAATGCATTCAAGTCACTTATTACTACTCACTGTTGATCGACTTTAATTGAAACAGAGTTTCTCTAGCAGGCGGTTTTCGATAACATACTAATGTTGGTCCATGTGAATACCGTCACAACGAGACTGGACCTTGACGTGGTGTGACGGTACACAATCACATTTTTACTCTTCGTCAAATTCTGGAGTAGCGTCATGTACCGCCGGCCAACAATCGCCGTATTCCTCGACTATAAAGGTGCGTTTGATTCGGTAGACCGATCTACACTTTTAGAGTCGCTTAAACGTAGGGGTGTACCGACTAAGTATGTGAACATACTGTCGGCGCTTTATTCCCATACTTCAGCTCAGGTTAGGGTTTACGGTGAAGTATGACAGTTTCAGCACCAGGAGCGTATGTCAAGGCTGTACACTTCCACCATTTTTGCTTCAATTTCGTCATAGAGGAAATAATGGGGGATTGTCTCCGACATTCACAAGATGTCGCCGTGGACCTCCTACCTGGTGAAAGACTGACTGATTTTGATTATTTTGACGACAAGGTGTTGCTGTTTAACAACTTTCAAGCGGCACAAACAGCACTGGACGCTATTTCGCGTTCTGCTAAGTACTTCGGAATGCGCTTTGCAGCCTCAAAATGCAAAGTGCTTCTGCAAGATTGTTGTGATCACGTAGATTTAATGTTAGATAATGAAGTCATGGAGATTGTTGACCGGTTTGTATACCTGGGAAGCTGCATCAGCGGTGGCGTCGGAGGTGTAGGGAATGAAATAGAAGCGCGTATTCCCAAGGCTAGGGCGGTGGTTGCTTAATCTGAGGCATCTATGATGACAGAAGGGTATTTCTCTGAAACTTAATGGTCGCGTAAATTAGTCAACAGTGAGGGCTGTATTACTTTACGGCAGCGAAACGTGGCCGCTCAGAGTAGAGGACGTGAACCGTCTCCAGGTATTTGACCACCGATGTCTGCGTTCAATCGCTCGTATCGGGTGGCACCAGCGAATGAGCAACGAGGAGGTTAGGAAGCGGGTTTTGGCACTGATTGTCAAACGAGTTCTTCTGTTCAGTCGCTACATTTGCACAGACTGAGATGGTTAGGTCATGTACTAAGGATGCCAGCTAGTCGTTTGCCACACCGAGCACTGTTTGCCGACGCTGCGGCCGACTGGCGCAAGGTGCGAGGTGGACAGATGATGACCTGGCGTAGACAAATGAAATCGTTCACGAAGGGGTTGGTCACTGTAGGTCGGGTTCGTCTCCCGGGCTGGGGCCCTCGCGACTCACAGAGTCGGTGGCTTGAGACGTTAGGTGAGATGGCGGCTAATCGAGCTCAGTGGCGTGAATGTTGTCGTTGTTTGGCCGAGTTGTCTGTGAAGTGAGTGCACTTAATGATGCGGGGCAGTGAAAGCCGTAAGGAAGCTGTCTTGCTGATGACGCCTTACTTTCACTTACAGCTCGGTTGTTTGTTTGCAAGGTGTAGGCGCCTTGATGTTGTATGTTTGAATATAGACGTAGCTATTTTTAGTAGTTAGGTCCACTTCCCCTCCCCTCCTCTGTTTTCTTCTTTCTTCCTATATAAGTTTTTTTTTCCTTTTGTTCTTCGTGGTTGTGTGGCAGTCAAGCATCAGTGTGAACCACTGATGTATTGCTGTCTATGATGATGATGATGATGAATACTTCCGCACATTTCATTACACTAACGGTTTACATTAGGCAATGTGGTCTGATCATAGGTTCAGTTCACAGTTTGGTTGATCCGTTCGGAACATTAATTTTAGGCGGGATCACGTTGTTTGTCCGCTAATTAGTTGGGAATTTTTGATACATGATAGTATGTAACCCTTCGTCAAATGTCCCTAACGTTCATCTATCAGCCTCAACATGTTTGGAAAGGCAACTTTTTAATGTCTCAGGAAGTCACATTCGTTTCGCTAGCCTCAGTCCTTGGTGTAGTAACCGGTGAATAGCCCATGGGAGTTTTTCATGTGGACAATATTGTGTTTGCAAAAATCTTTTATTGGAATATGACAAGCAACCAACACCAACTTGGATTACCACCTGTATATTCAGATAGGTCTGCCTGACTTACATTGGCAATTGCACTTTCTGTTCAACAGTGACATAGGCAGTTGACTAAGGACGACGACGTCAGAGTTGTTAGAGGCTTTTCGAGAATTTGTATGAAAACCATTTTGCTTTGTCATCTGTTCTAGATCGAGCCTGTGGGTCTCTTGCATACTTGAAGGTAGCATTGAACACGTAGAGTTTCAATAATAGAACAGTACGTAATATGTCGTGAATGAACGCAGCGCGTTCTTGAACGCATATCACCTGTAATGCAAGGAATATTTCACCAGTTTACAACTGTATGTTGGAAAAAATCGATGCAGTAATCATGGCCAAACGCGAACTAGTTCGTCTCTAATATAAGAGAATGAAAACTCTTCGTTTCATGATAAACCAGCCGGTCAAATCTGCAAGGAGGTGATGACAAAGATAGGATGAGGAATAATTATTACTTAGCAATAATCGGCAGTGGGTTAAGAACATATGCCGCGAGCTTGTCATGTT
>LOND01004473.1:6578-25198 GCA_014220965.1 Paragonimus kellicotti
AAGTGTTGTCTGATCAATAGACCTTTGAGCGTACCTTGAGTAATTCGGTGCCAGTATACGAAATCAATGAGTTTGCCATTCCATCTCCCATTTTCTCAAAAAGTCGCTTTCAGGTCGAAGAGTTTTCCAAACACGTACACAAACTGAGCCACTGCTTCAACAGAAAGCATCGTTCATAGAGGTATACAATATTTCAAGCCACACGGTGATCCCTAAACTTGCACACTGCCTAGTCGAATCGTTGAGATTTATAACACTTAGTTAATGCCGCAGTAAAGTCCAGCACATCAGGAAGGCTCGGAAACCGGGCTTGGATGCAACTGTTTCTTTTTTTGCCATTGGAGGGTCGGTATTAAGGAAAACGGAAATCATTTTCGCATATTCAGAGCGTGTACAGAATTATTATTAACCCGAGTGTGATGGAATCACTTGAAGTAGGCGTAGCCGATCGCGAAAACTGGTCAATCGTCATGAATGAGTTAAATTATGGGCAACAGGAAGCGAGTCTTCAGAGCTAACCTATAGTAGCGACTGAATTACGACTAACTACGCACAATCTATCACCCAGGTAAACATCGGAAAAGCTGAAATAGTCAACCTTGCTTCGTTCACACAGGCAACGCATAAAATCTTGCAGCGTCGAAACAAGCAGAGCCCTAATGCCCTTTTTCTGATCAGATGGTGTAACAATGCATTATATATATATATATATATATATATATATATATATATATATATATATATATATAGTGTAAAAATTTGCATTCTGTTAAATCATTTCGTCAGCTAGAATGAAATATCTAGCGCAGCAAACCGTCGAATAATCCGTAGGAAAAGGTATAGAATGGTTTCAACTGGATCAAAATATCAGAAGACATGCGCGATTGCTTGAGCTGATGAACAAAAGTGCGCCGTTGATGCTTGACCAGTACGAACAAAAACCATGACAAGCTCATGCCCGTGACTCGCATTAACGAGATGCATGATGACGTTCTACGCGACTCGAATGATCTGCTCACATGATAGTGACTGCCTGATCTCCGACAAAATGACAAACTCAATTCGACAGTGTACATAATCACATGCATATCCTAGCATCCTGATCTATAGTTGATGCGCTTAAAACTACTGTGAGGTTGCTCCTGTTGTGTTGTATACTGAATACTAATCAACAAAACGAATTGACTGCTGTCAGTTTTTGTTGAACATACACTGAACTGTCATGTATCCTTTAACAAGAAGAATAAGCCAACAGTTATGTACGTGACATAACTCTATGGAAAACGTGATGTCGCTTCAAATATGTAGGACCTACATTTGTTGTATGTGGACTAAACAGAACTGGAAGACCTCGCTGTTCCGACGGTAGAGTTTCTGGAATGTCACAACTCCTAACCGGTTTGGTTGATTTCCATCAAATATGACCATAATAGTGAACGCAGCTGAAGTGAAAACAACTTGCAAAATCAGCTTTAGCTGCAAAGGAGAACTCATTCCGCTGACCATAATTCGATGAGTAAACTGTGGTGGCTACTTCGTCCTTTTAGCGTAAACACCAGAATGATCACGAGCTTTGCAACCCAAATCGACCAGATGTGGTTAACTTGCCCAATTTCACCCAAACGATTCTAAAATTTTACGAGAATGTCAATATTAACGAATGATGTCAGCATAACTAGCCTCCAAAGATTACCGTAAGTCAATTCGTTTACATTTACTTTGCAAAATAGACAATCATACAAATACTTAATAAAGTACTGACAAAAATTGATTATGCCGCTAGTCTAATGAAAACAATTAATGAACAAAATAGAGTTTTTAGTCAAATGACAACAGTTTTATGAATAAACATACTTCATCCAAAAAGCTCTCCCTCATTAAGTTTACTGAGCGGGAAAAAACACATCAATTCAAAGGCTTCCGTACGACTTGCAAAAGAACTCTTGAAATTTCAGCCATGATTAAACCATCGCATGCTAGTTTTCTGCACACAAGACCACCAACGGTGCTTTTGTTTTTCAGTCCATATCTAAGCATAGAACGGTCTTACCAGGGATGACATAACTGTGTTGCAGCAAATGTCGAATTGTCTTCCACACAACTGATCAACCAATAGTGCGCGGAAACGTTTTCTACCAATTTAGATATTTACAGTTTTTACGCAATATATCCTAGCAATCAAAACCCGGGACATTCAGGATGTTCTCTAACGTAGCTACAAGTCACTACTTTTGAGAACACCGATGCATTCGAAATGCATTACCCATCATGTCAACCCCGTATTTAATTTTGGTCAAAAGCTAAAATAACGACCGTATTTTTTTTACAATATCCAACATCTGGTCTTTTATGTCGAATGACGAGAACAACGGATTTTTATACTTTTGCCTGATAACGCAATAACAAATACTGACAGTAAACCATTCACGCGGGGTTTTATATGGAGCGTTTCTGATAAGGTTGTTCATTAATTTAACAATAAACCTGCTAAGCAAACATTCATAGAAGAGTAATCTGTCATTGCATGCAACCTTCATGGCGCGGACAATCCAACAGTCTCGAAACCACATCATCGGGGAGCACCGATCGGGCCTCGAGAGGGCTGCACAGGAACAAAACATTACAACCTACAACGGGTACATGTCTTCGTAAAACCGATGACCATTTATGATATGATGTGGAATGTTTGCATCAAGCTTGAGTTTGCAGTGGTTTTCTAGAGACTAGTATTTTTGTCGGCAGTTAATGTAGATTCGAATAAATTGTCTTCAGTTAATTTACGGCAAATGCCATAAAAATTTATCTCACACGAGTAGAGGGAGTTGTAGGCATCCTTGGGTGACTGTATGGCATTAACATCATCAACACATGGTTCACAATTATGTTTAACTGTCATAAAACCATAACGAAAAGAGCAAGCCTTCGTCAAGAAAACGAAGGGGGGAACCCAAATAATAGAAACTACTACGATTATAATCAAAATATTAAACATCATGGTGCTCCATCTCGCAAACTGTACATACTAGCAGGTCCCTTTGCTGGCAAAAGCTCCTCCCATTCGAGGCGCCATTGCGGATAGTTGCGCCAAATTTAGCGCTGCAAGAGAATTCAACGGGATGTTCCTTTCTAACAAAGTAAACCAATAGATATTTCTAGTTTATTCTGTGGTAAGCTGTGACCAACCCATCCACTCCACTAGTTCATTGATAAAATACTGCTATACAAAACACAACGTCGATAATGGGCAGTGTGGTACGAATTGTAAAGGACGACTCACGTGCGGAAAAGATGGTGAGGGAGGTTGATATCAGAACTGACAAAACTCCTCCAGACGATTTGGGAGACTGAAGAGGTACCTCGTGATTGGTGCTTATCAACAGTAATTCCCGTTTTCAAAAAGGGGGTTCGAAGTCTGTGACAACCACAGAGACATCAGTTTGTATCTGTTGCGTCCAAGTTACTCACTGGCCTCATTTTACGTCGGCTCACTAAACCCAGAGAAAGTCAAATACGTGAAGAACAGGCAGGATTCCGATCCGGTCGAGGGTGCGTTGACCACATTTTTACCTTGCGACGGATCTTGGCACTCTTATAGGCAGCCGACGGTCTTGGTCTTTTTGGATCCTGAAGGCTGCTTTCGATTCAGTTGCTCGTAACGTTCTCTGGAACTGTCTTCTTCGCAAGGGAGTACCAGGGAAATACGTGAATCTGTTGAGATCACTGTATGCTCACTCTGCAAGCAGGGTGAGGGTTTATGGGCAGCTGTCGGGAGTTCATCACTTCTAGTGGTGTTCGTCAAGGGTGTCCGATTTCCCCTTTCCTGTTCAATTTTGTCATGGACGACATTTTGGAGGGTGCGCTTAAGGAGTCCAGTGGACTTGGTGTTGAGCTTCTTCCTGGCTCGGTTGACCGATCTGGAGTATGCGGACGACATTGTCTTACTTAGCCCCTCTGCCGAAGACATGCTGAACAAGGTGAGTGACCGGGCTGGTTTGTATGGAATGCGCTTCGCACCTTCAAAGTGCAAAGTGTTACTTCAAGACTGGGGCATTTCCACTTCCTACTTTATTGCAGGTAATCCACTTGAGACTGTGGACAGTTTCACCTACTTGGTAGCATTCGTCAGCTTGTAATATTGATGATGAGATATCAACGAGGATAGCAAAGGCACGAGTTGCCTTTGCCAACCTGCGTCATCTGTGGCGTCGGAAAGACGTTCGATTGTCGCTGAAAGGAAGAGTATATAATGCTTGTGTACGTTCTGTTTTGCTCTATGGTTCGGAAACGTGGCCTGTTCGCAACGGAAGATGCTGTGTTTGACCATCGTTACCTCCGCCAATAGCACATTAAATGGACTGATCGCGTGAGCAATGTGGCAGTTCGCCGGCGCGTATTCCGGAACGTTCAGGGATGCGCGATCAATTGGTCAACTACTCACGTTGCACAGCCTGCGATGGTTGGGTCACGTACTCCGTATGCCAGCTGAGCGTTTACCGTACCGGGCATTATATACTGAGACCACCAACAGTTGGGTGAAACCACGTGGTGGTCAAGCGACAACGTGGTCACGAAATATGAGAACCCTGACTGCTCCACTGAGTAAAGTGGGTAGGTGTCGCCTGCCTGGATGGGGTCCTCGTGATCACTCAAACCGCTGGTTAGAGACGCTATCCGAGATGGCAGCGTGTCGCAGTCAATGGCGTACCTGTATCCACACCATTTTTAGCTCTTCTACTCAGTCTTATTATTATTACTATTATTATTGTATAAACTTTTCAGTAACGTTTCTTCTTCCAGGATATTCCACGTCACTGTTGAGGTGAGCGGCAGCCCGAGCCACAGTACCTTCTGGTCAGGCTCATGGCTGTTATGATGATGATGCTGATGATCACTTGCATGCCGACAGTCCTTTATGCCAGGAAAACCGGAAGGCGGAAGCGACGATTGAGAACACGAACACGCGTTGTGCTGGACGTGTCAACAAAGGGCGATGAACTACTATCAAAAGGATTTGGAGACACATCAGCAACGCAAAGTGGTGTGTTCGTCGCCACATTTTTTCACATAACTAGTAACGGATTTCAGGAAATAAACAGCTTCGAAGATAAAACGGCTCTTGAGTCAGAGAGATAAAACTACCAATGATTAGCTTACATGAACTGGGTACACACTGAACGCTCGATTAATATTTGCATTACAAGTCTGCATTCGTTTTCAAAATGTTCACTGCAGATGTTCTCAGTGGTAGATTATTGTAATCGGGAACCATACTTGCGAACAGGTTGTTTGCACATGAGAGAAAGCAATGTCAATCGTTCGTTTCCTTCAATTTCATGCCTGCTGACAACTTTAGTTTACTTGGAAGAAGCACAATTGTGAAAAATATACACCCCGGATGGACTCGAACCAACGATAGGAACAGAACGGCCGGGCGCAGTAAGTTATCTACTAGCTGAGCCACGAAGCCAAGCGCAGAACGCACAGAGCTCATACTGAGATACAGTTAACTACTGTTTCATATGAAAGTCACCTTAGTTTGGTAGACCACGACATTCCGTGGCGGACTAGGTGTTCGAATTAGTAGACCAGAGACTGAGATCGTTGGTACGCCAAGAGACAGATTATGTAACAATAAACAAGCAAACGCCACAATAAGCGCTAACAAATTCAATCTGCGACAGTCCGTCCAGTCACCAAGTTACAGGAAGACAAATGATAGTGGAGAATGTGAGTTATACGTGCTCCTCGGGAGGGAGTCAAATTGGATTCCACCAGTCGGACTCGGCATAACATAGTTGCGAAATTGTTGATAGCGAAAATTCGTCCCTCAGTTTGCACTTACCATTCTACTTACCAACCTGATGTTTAGTCCCTATATGCCACCCACCTCCGTTTTGTTTTACCAAGCCAATTTCTCATTGATCGTCTGCGGCGCGAGTAGCCATTCTCGACCTGGCCTATTCGCATGACGGTTTACCTTTGACCTTGCCGGCTCCGTTCGGAACCCATGGATTTCGTTGAACGAGACTATCGTCGTGAACGATCGAGGCTTGTTTATTATGATTCGTTATTCATTTTATCTGATACTACCGTAGAAATAGCTGGGCCCAATCTTGCTTTCAATCTGAAGACCCAATTTTGGACTACGCGTAACGCAATGACCAGACGTAGATCGTTACAATACTTGGGATGGCTTAGGGGGTCAGATGAATCGAGCAGAGCTCTACGTCGGAGAAATAATGAGGAAAGAAAAGTCGGCAACGTTAGGAACGTACACATTGATTTGCAATCGCTAAAACAACAAAGACAGGTGGAAAGGTGAAATAATCATGCGCGCATCTAGACCACGTTAATGATAGGCATCGGTCAGACTGATGTCCGAGAACTAGGAGTGTAGCCGACAACCTCGTGTCAAGAATGGTAGAACGATTACCGTCACATGGTGTACACTGAACGACAGGGTGCCTTTCACATGTACGACCGATGGTTCGAGATTCAGTAAAAGTAGGGACAAATAATAGCACGTATTAGGTCGCTTCGCTGTGAAGTGTACATAGAATAGACGTTAAAAATGCAAATGCGATTAGTCTGAGCATTTACATTTTGAATAGAAATTCCACCCATTTCTTACGATCAACAATCACAAACGGAGAAATAGCACGTATTCCACTATGCTTTCGATTACGCTTTCTTATCAAACAATTCGATGATCCTGTCTTTCGTGCAATAAGCTTAATGTAAATACCCTATTGCGTAATGAGAATCAAGTTACAGAGTAAGGAATAGTTTAAACTTTGGTATACTACCATACAAGCCATCACCAAGGAGAAAACAATCGGGAATTCATAATCTGATAACAAGCGGTCTCTCACAATGGAGAACATTTGACTACAGTTTCAAACCATTTCTAGAACTAGTCAAACCACGGGTGATTATCGATAGCTGAATCTTAGCCAATGTTGCAGTAGAAACATTCAACAGGACATGGCTTTGGTATTCACATACCAATCCACGAAACCAGGTTAAACTGCCACTTTCCATCTAGTTCAGGTAGCAAAAAAAGCCCAGCTCGTAACAATTGTGAACTGTGTCCCAACCACAAAAAACTGCGTCCAAAGGCACACTGGACTCGATCGTCTCGAAACTATCGATGAATTGTTGTTGCTTGCACAATGCTCTTACCACGAACGTGCAGAGTCACAAAAACATAGATAATGGAAACAGTTAAAGAACATTGTAAGTTAGATCTGTGTTAGTGTGTGCAACTCATAATGCCTACAGAATATAAAAACTCACTCAACAGAGTACACACCAGCTAAAGAAGTACACAGGTTTTATTGCAAAATAAAATGAGGAACGGATCATGTTAGCCAAGATGATAATAATTGATGGCTCATTATCAAACCGATAAACAACAACCAGTTTCGGCTTTGTGCATGAACTCGCCAGACAGAAAATAGAATGTGAGTCAGATTCGAACTATCGGCAACATTCGTGCTGAGGGCCAAGACTATTGCAACCAGCCTACAGGCCCACCGGTCCACCGTGAGCACCTTTTGGAACGGGAAGATTAGGATAATTGGTACAGTTTATTAATACCCTAAAATACAATAGGATATCAGTAGTCGGGCCATGTGTCAAGAACGCCAATCCACCATGCACCCTTTGTCAGGCTCTTAATTCAACTACGAGGGAGGCAACTGATGATCAGGTAAACGAAGATGAATTGTCACTAAAAGCTGGGGACAATAGATCGTGTTTGTTCCTCCATGGTATGGTTCTACCTAGAGTCTGGACAAAGATACTACGATATAACAGCCAATTAGATTCAAATGCACGTGTCGTTGATTGGCTGATTCGCCTAAGTAATAACAACTAACGATACAAAAGCACCTTATTCTCAATTGCAAGTCGGTTGTTTGTCTACAAGATGCAAGCCCCCAGAGTCAACAGTATTGAACTGAACACGGGAACCCCATGGGATAATTCCCATACCTTCCCTCTAGCTTTTAGCTTAATCTTCTATCCATGGCCATATGACAGTTAGGCACCAATTTAAACCACTACTGGCGAATTGCTTGTACTGGTGATGAATTCGTAGATAAAAGCTAAAAAACCGCTTCAAAAACCCTCATTAATACATAACAAAACACGAGGTGGTGATTAACACCACTAAAATCTCTGCTGTTGTACAGTTTTGTGCGGCATCAAACTTAAGGCAAACTAACGCGGGATCGTTTTAACCGGAAGACAGTTGCGTGTTGCAATACGACTAGATTCCATATAGCCCTCAAACATTAACGATTTTTACAAAATTAGCAAGGTGTGGACAAGTGAGTCAGATATAACAATGTCAACTAACCTGACCATCTCAATCTGCTGCTTGATAACATCAGTAAGGTGCATACGTTTGTTGATAATGCCAACGTGGTGAGGCTATTGAATGAGCGAAACGGAGAGAAACTTAGTATTAAAAAATAGTTGTCAGTGTAATACCAGAAACAATAAATTGCGAAGTACAGTAAATAATAATAATAATAATGAAAAAAGCAACCCTGTAAATATGTCCGTTAAGTAATTAAAGCCAAAATAATGCAGTGTAGCACAAAGGAAGGCCGTGAGTCTGATCCAGGTTGTCGCGTTCGCTTCTGGTTAAGTTTGGGCAGCCTGACCGTGTTATGCCCACGTGTGAGCACCTCGAGTCCGACTGACGCGGGTAGCTGGAGGGAAGGGGAAGCGATGGCGCCTAACAATGTGATGGGTACTCGACGGCAACGAGCCCTGGGGTCTAATGTAGTCACTCTGACGCTAAACAGGAAAAAGTTCGGCGAATAAAATCAAAACGTGAACCTTTACTAGCTTACCTGATGGACCATACGGTACGCAAGCATACTTCCAATGCAACGGCATACGTTGTAATAGACCTCGAGATGCACATATTAAAGTGCGATTTACTACAGTCTACCTTCAACCCTTCTCACCTGAAGTTTCAGATCAAAAATGTGCTTAATCAGAACACCTTATCACTTTTATTGAAAATTCAAAGTCGACAGTAGCGGCTTCCAATAGAAAATTTGCGACCTGAGAAAGCAAGAAAAACAACAGTAAACACTAACAGTGGCGCTTAAGCTTGCTACATAAACAAGTAGTAGTAAGAAACACTAGTTTCAAACAAATCTGATCGTGAAGCCTTGCTCCGTTGCAGTGTTTGTTCATGTCTAAGTTCGGACAGTGTAACTGAGCCCACATGTGAACTGACGATCCGTAAGCATCCTGGTAGTCAATAGTGCAGTGGCCAACACAGCCGCTTCATGAAAGCATGGCTGGAGTTCTAACTCCTGCCGTGGCAGGGATATAAACTATTGACGAGTTCTAACAGAAGCGAAACTCGAGTCGTGTTCTTTTTCCAAACAGGCCGGCTGTAAACTCTGTTTGAATGCGAAGACAGCGACCAAATGTGAGTGATGTTCAATTTGAGACTTGTAAGCCGTTAATAGCATTTTTATAACGTCTAACAGTGTCCATGACTTAAACCAAATCAGTTTCCCTAGGTAAAATACAAAAGGGGGTTCAAACAAATAACTCGGTCCTCTCCCAGAAGGAATTCACATACTCGGACTTCCCGTAAGGCCAGATGATGTTCCAAAAGCATGCGGATGCCAAGACGAGATGAGAGGGTCTGGTTAAGGAATGTGGTAACCATGCTGGAATCCTAGAAGAGAGGAAAATGGTGTTGACATGATACTGATGTAACTGGCTGCGTTAAAGAAATCATGATGAATCCTACCTAAGGCTAGGAAACAATACTGAGAAACATTCGACACAGTTCAGTCACACAGGATGAGATGAAGTCAGCTTGGTAAGCCCAGAAAGGTCAATGTGCGCGAAAGAAAATATTATCACAGCATACTAAAACGTGCTCTTTAAATTACGATGGGGAAACACTTCGACGTAGGCCAAAATTGCAAGTAGTAATTCAATGAGGCGTACAGGATCAGTAGACTATGACGTTAGCACAGGAACACTGCGACATTTCAAGGTAAGTACTAACACTTAAGCATCAGTCCTTTAAAAACAGTAGATAATGTTTAAAACCAACTGCATCATCCAACACAGCTAGTGTTGAAAAAAGGCAAAGCAGCTAAAGAAACAGAATAAGAAGTAAACCCCAGTAACAAAAGGGAAAAAAGAGGATGGAGAAAAGAACCAGTACATAAAAACGACAGGCTAGACTTCGATACACTTCAAGAAATAGTTTAACGCCACAGAAAGGTAAGATGACGTTTGCGAAACAACCTTTTCACCGCTCACTGGATCCCACGTTATGAAACGTTCTTACTCCATTGACGGTTGAGGAGGAAAACGATAAGAGTTACAATACTTCGTCTGATTACACATCACGTCATTTAACGTATACAAAAGTGTCAAGTTGGATGTGAAAGATCATAGCCCAATGGATAAATACTACTTGCGAGTTTCAGTTTATTAACACCAATCTTTCATTCGTCTTGCCACCATGTGCCGTGCACCGGTGAGTTGGGAGCAAGTGGGTTGGCGTTCGTAAGGGAAAACTGTCACAGATCCTCTAAAAGTGCCCACTTTAAAGAGAAAAGTGATGCTAGTCAATCAGATAAAAATTTCCAGCACACACCAGAGGGAACCTTCGATACATTTTACATACTCCGTCATGAATCCGCCACGCCCATTGGTTACTTGATAACCTTAACTATTATATTCGGTGACTTCCCTTGAACCTTCCGATGCGAGAATATTTGTAGGTTCATCATCATCATCATAGACAGCAATACATCAGTGGTTCACACTGATGCTTAACTGCCACACAACCACGAAGAAAAAAACCTATATAGGAAGAGAGAAAAAGAAGGGGAGGGGAAGGGGACCTAACTACTAAAAATAGCTACGTCTATATTCAAACATACAACATCAAGGCGCCTACACCTTGCAAACAAACAACCGAGCTGTAAGTGAAAGTAAGGCGTCATCAGCAAGACAGCTTCCTTACGGCTTTCACTGCCCCGCATCATTAAGTGCACTCACTTCACAGACAACTCGGCCAAACAACGACAACATTCACGCCACTGAGCTCGATTAGCCGCCATCTCACCTAACGTCTCAAGCCGACTCTGTGAGTCGCGAGGGCCCCAGCCCGGGAGACGAACCCGACCTACAGTGCCAACCCCTTCGTGAACGATTTCATTTGTCTACGCCAGGTCATCATCTGTCCACCTCGCACCTTGCGCCAGTCAGCCGCAGCGTCCGCAAACAGTGCTCGGTGTGGCAAACGACTAGCTGGCATCCTTAGTACATGACCCAACCATCTAAGTCTGTGCAAATGTAGCGACTGAACAAAAGAACTCGTTTGACAATCAGTGCCAAACACCCGCTTCCTAACCTCCTCGTTGCTTACTCGCTGGTGCCACCCGATACGAGCGATTGAACGCAGACATCGGTGGTCAAATACCTGAAGACGGTTCACGTCCTCTACCCTGAGCGGCCAGGTTTCGCTGCCGTAAAGTAATACAGCCCTCACTGTTGTCTGATATACGCGACCCTTAAGCCTCAGAGAAACATCTCTGTCGTCATAGTTTACTGCATACCGTATATTTATCCGTGTACTTTCGCCCCGTTACACACGTTTTCGCCTTCTGAACGGACTTGGGAGCAATTAGTCTGAGCAGTCGCGTTATCCTTTGGAATCAAGATTTACTGTTCGGTTTGCCTTAAGACGGAAAACTAAGGCTCATCGGACGTCTTTTCATTTCGTGGTTGATTCAGCGTGTGTTTTCGGGAAGTTTAAAGAAAAAATCCTAACCAAGTCGATGCGTTGCTATGGTTCCAGAGAGTCTCATCAAAGTATGTTAGCTAACAGTAAGTAATAACACTTGTTCATGAACAGAATGCGCACAAAACTGTGCTCAGGTACGCGTTAACAGATAAAAGTTGCCAGGAATGAATACAGTTTACCAATAACAACCCATTTAGACCTTAAATTTGTCGATAACTGCCACAAATTCGTTGGCCAATCGAAGTGATAAAGTGACACCGACTGGCTTTGCTCTACAGTTCATGACCCCTTCCGGTCTTTGGTTCAGAAACGTGACCTTTTCGTGATGAAGATGTGAACAAACTTTAAGTATCTGACCAGTGTTTTTGGCGATCGTACGAACAACGTGAACGTTCGAGAGCGCGTCTCCAAAAAGTGGCGATATTGGATCAATTGGTCAGATAACAGAAATGCACAGCCACAGACGGGTGGGGCACGTACCATGTATACTGCCAGGCATTATACACTGAAACCACCCCAAAGTTGGATGAGACTACAGAGTGATCAAACAGCAGCGTGGTCACGAACCATGAAAAATCTGACAACTTCGTTGAGTAAAACCGATGGGTATGGTTTACCAGATCGGGGACTTAGTGGATTCCCAGGTCACTGATCAGATACAATTTCGGACGACAGCGTGCAGCGGTCAATAGCGTGTCAATATTCACATCACTATCAGCGCCCTTATTTTACCCTATTTCTTCAAGTGTTTTTCCTTACGTGGATAACAATTCTAGAATATTTCTTAACACAACTGTAGCGAACAGCCATTCGATTCACAGCACCAATTAATCAGGCGCGTGGTTTTGTGAATGAATGAGTGATTAACATGTCGATTACTATCTACATGGTTGCAGTTACGTCGACTGTTCTTGTAATGGTTTTGATAGCCTGACAGTACATAACCAACATGTGGCCGGGCAAGTTACATACCAACACGGCCTGATGCAGAAGCTAGAGACCTTAACTTCTCTATCCAAATATTTCGGAAGCATCACCAGAAGCTTAAACACGTTGACAATAAGTCGTCCATATGTACTGTAGCGTTATACAGTAACAAACGCCTTGTGTCGTAATAGCTTAAAAAACTCCTACCTACATTGTGACACAAGCGTTTTTCAAATCAGAAGTTCCTTAGACTGGTACCATTGCCCACATCTGACAACTCACATCGCAAATGTTACGGATGGAAAAGAGGTGATTTAAACCTCATCAGGTTATCTTGTCTGATTTCAATGTGTCCAGAAATAGACGCTCAAACTTTCTGAACGATGAGCCTAGGCTTAAATTAAAGACAGACGGTGATATGAGGGAAAATTAAAATTTATATCGACGTAAGACAGACATGAAGGTTCACACTCACGAGTACCTTAATGCTACCAATGCTCAACGCATACACGAAAGGTCTCCGAAACAATCCTTTCCTGAATTTGGGAACTATAACTGAGTGACTCGAGCAAGCGGGGGTGGTCTCCATCATCCACACAAGTTGAAACAATTAAGTCAAAGCCTCTACCAACACCTCTCTATCTTCTTTGAAAAGTGCCAGCATGAGATCATCTGTGTTCGCGTGACCTAATGGATAAGGCGTCTGCCTTCTAAGTAAAAGATTGTGGGTTGAGTCCCACTTGGGTGAAGTTGACGCCTATAAGCGAACTGGTCGCAAGGAAACGCACCGATGTTGGAACAACGCCGAAAACCGGTACCGGCGATGTTCATTTGTCTCCTAACGAGCAATCACCGTGAACAGGATCTCTAACCGACATCGAGCCGTTTCATGTTTGGTCAGGCATGTTCCAGTCTCAGCATGAAAGTACGGAGAATTTAGCCACCAGCCATCAAGCGAGACAGGTCCTAAGTTCAGGGTCAAGCAAGAACAGACATGATTAAAACGAGTGGACTGAATCACTGGTTCGGTGGTCAGTTGCAGACCCACGCCATACCGAATGGAGAACCGGACAGGCAAGTTGGCATTGGATTTAAATGAATGAAGTGAAACGTTGAACCGCCGAAGATTCGACGAACTCAGAATCTACAATCAAGTGATCGGTACTATTTTACTAAGAGATACAGATGTCTTAAGACGTCAAAACAGCGTGCGGAACGCAACCAACATAAGACAAAGTAATCAAAGCCAAGAATAACTAATGTATGGAAAAAAACTGTCACAAAAAGAGCAGTTCTACGTACCAAACCTCTCTGTCAAGGTAGACGAACACTGAAGCGTACAATGCTTGCGCACCTCAGATATGTGGCGGAAATACCCATCTTCGGTGACAAAACATGTCCAAGTAAGAATGGTAGCTTTGTAGACTACACCTTAGCGCAAAAACATCCTCAACAAAAGACAGTGCCATCGACGCTTCTATACAGACGTTCTTCGAGATGTTCGGTACGTGCACAACGTATACAAGACAGCGGTTATCCACCAGAAGAAACACAATCAAAGGGTCTACAGCCAGTGAGCTGCATAATTGATCGATTATTGTCATGTCTATTGATAACCGATTAAATGTGACCCAATTATCGTTAAACTGTGGTCAGGAAACAACACCCGTCCTTTGTGCTAACACCAATAACAATGCGTTGGGTTGAGTCCAAGGCAGATTAAGCGGCTGGGCCAACATTTTCTGAACACAGCGCCGGCTTATACAGACTGTTCGCAAACGCCTCAGCTGTCGCTAGATGCCAGGTTTGGATCGATCTGCATCGGTTTCTAGGCCTGTAATAGGTGACGCGGAAAAACCACACGAGATGGACGTGATGATTCATATCAACGAAATGAACGATGACGGAACTGTTGATCGATTTGACTTACCCATTTCTTGGCCAAAAAGGATAATGCTCTTTAATTCGTACGCCCAAGGTGCCCTGTTTTTTGGTTGCGACAGAACGAGTAAGCATGCTCACTTTTAGCGTGGACTTTGACGATGCTATTCAGCTGAAGACGTCCAACTAATCATGTAATAAATTCCCCGATCAAACTCGACCCCCGCTTTACTGACTGGTCCTCGTACTATATTTCTGTTCCAGTGGGATAGTACAAACTCTGAAATGTTGCACGCTGGTTTGTTCGTGGTGGCTTACCGTAGGCTTTCTTTCATTGGGAACTATCAGCATATCTCATTGGATCAACATCTAGAATATGAACATCAGTATTGAACTCTCTCCAATGGGAAATGAATCGCAGTGCTGCCGCTGAACAGATGCACCAGTGAGGGAGCATATACTTCTTTCCTAACTGAAGTAACTATGACGTTTATATATCGCCAGTAGGAACACGCCTCCTAGTTGCGTGCACAATTCAAAGCTCCAGGCAGGCCATGGACATTTTGGCTGGTAGCGGTAAGGCTGTTGACATCATTGTGTCTCCGTCAGCTCGTCGCCAATGAGCATCACTGAATTTGAACTGTGTGTCGAACGTGCGGCGCACCAGAAGTCCCTTCAATTGGACAGTTGTGATAGGATGGAAATCACTGAACCGGTTGATGTAATTGCAAATGCAGTTGATCGTCTCAGTTACTCGCAAGTGGGTAACGTGACATTTAGTAACCACAAAATTGTCAGCCTTATTCCCATTTTAGGCACTCCACAAACTAAAAGCACCTGCATCTGGGTAATTGGTGCACACTCTCTACCTATCACTACAAGGACACTACAAGAGAGTGATAACTTGAGTCGGTTCATTAACAAAATGCAGGCCTACAGAGCCAATGAACCTGTCCGACCGACAGCGAACAAAAATTGTATCTTCGTTAACCTGTCGTTCGTACGAGACCAGGCGGCACAGTTGACCAACAGACGATTAAAAAGATAGTAAATCGAAAGAACCGTAACGATAAAATGCGATCTAACTTCAGGTCCCTCCTCACTATCCTCTTTCAGCCGAAAAGCAATGTCAAAGTCCACGCTAAAAGTGAGCATGCCTTACTCGTTCTGTCGCAACCAAAAAACAGGGCACCTTGGGCGTACGAATTAAAGAGCATTATCCTTTTTGGCCAAGAAATGGGTAAGTCAAATCGATCAACAGTTCCGTCATCGTTCATTTCGTTGATATGAATCATCACGTCCATCTCGTGTGGTTTTTCCGCGTCACCTATTACAGGCCTAGAAACCGATGCAGATCGATCCAAACCTGGCATCTAGCGACAGCTGAGGCGTTTGCGAACAGTCTGTATAAGCCGGCGCTGTGTTCAGAAAATGTTGGCCCAGCCGCTTAATCTGCCTTGGACTCAACCCAACGCATTGTTATTGGTGTTAGCACAATAAGTGCTAATGACCAGACGTAGATCGTTACAATACTTGGGATGGCTTAGGGGGTCAGATGAATCGACAGCAGAGCTCTACGTCGGAGAAATAATGAGGAAAGAAAAGTCGGCAACGTTAGGAACGTACACATTGATTTGCAATCGCTAAAACAACAAAGACAGGTGGAAAGGTGAAATAATCATGCGCGCATCTAGACCACGTTAATGATAGGCATCGGTCAGACTGATGTCCGAGAACTAGGAGTGTAGCCGACAACCTCGTGTCAAGAATGGTAGAACGATTACCGTCACATGGTGTACACTGAACGACAGGGTGCCTTTCACATGTACGACCGATGGTTCGAGATTCAGTAAAAGTAGGGACAAATAATAGCACGTATTAGGTCGCTTCGCTGTGAAGTGTACATAGAATAGACGTTAAAAATGCAAATGCGATTAGTCTGAGCATTTACATTTTGAATAGAAATTCCACCCATTTCTTACGATCAAACATCACAAACGGAGAAACAGCACGTATTCCACTATGCTTTCGATTACGCTTTCTTATCAAACAATTCGATGATCCTGTCTTTCGTGCAATAAGCTTAATGTAAATACCCTATTGCGTAATGAGAATCAAGTTACAGAGTAAGGAATAGTTTAAACTTTGGTATACTACCATACAAGCCATCACCAAGGAGAAAACAATCGGGAATTCATAATCTGATAACAAGCGGTCTCTCACAATGGAGAACATTTGACTACAGTTTCAAACCATTTCTAGAACTAGTCAAACCACGGGTGATTATCGATAGCTGAATCTTAGCCAATGTTACACAGTTAGAACATTCTAACAGGTCACCATGGCCTTGGTATTCACATACCAATCCACGAAACCAGGTTAAACTGCCACTTTTCATCTAGTTCAGGTAGCAAAAAAAGCCCAGCTCGTAACAATTGTGAACTGTGTCCAACCACAAAAAACTGCGTCCAAAGGCACACTGGACTCGATCGTCTCGAAACTATCGATGAATTGTTGTTGCTTGCACAATGCTCTTACCACGAACGTGCCAGAGCTCCACAAAACATAGATAATGGAAACAGTTAAAGAACATTGTAAGTTAGATCTGTGTTAGTGTGTGCAACTCATAATGCCTACAGAATATAAAAACTCACTCAACAGAGTACACACCAGCTAAAGAAGTACACAGGTTTTATTGCAAAATAAAATGAGGAACGGATCATGTTAGGGCAGCAGATGAATTATAATTGATGGTCTCCTTATCAAACGATTAAACAAACAACAGTCTTTCGCTTTCGAGTCATAACTCTGCAGAACAGAAAATAGAATGTGAGTCAGATTCGAACTATCGGCACACATTCGTGGCTGAGGACCCAACTCTGCAACCAGCCTACAGGCCCACCGGTCCACCGTGAGCACCTTTTGGAACGGGAAGATTAGGATAATTGGTACAGTTTATTAATACCCTAAAATACAATAGGATATCAGTAGTCGGGCCATGTGTCAAGAACGCCAATCCACCATGCACCCTTTGTCAGGCTCTTAATTCAACTACGAGGGAGGCAACTGATGATCAGGTAAACGAAGATGAATTGTCACTAAAAGCTGGGGACAATAGATCGTGTTTTGTTCGCTCCATGGTATGGGTTTATACTTTTTTTTTTATGGTTCTACCTAGAGTCTGGACAAAGATACTACGATATAACAGCCAATTAGATTCAAATGCACGTGTCGTTGATTGGCTGATTCGCCTAAGTAATAACAACTAACGATACAAAAGCACCTTATTCTCAATTGCAAGTCGGTTGTTTGTCTACAAGATGCAAGCCCCCAGAGTCAACAGTATTGAACTGAACACGGGAACCCCATGGGATAATTCCCATACCTTCCCTCTAGCTTTTAGCTTAATCTTCTATCCATGGCCATATGACAGTTAGGCACCAATTTAAACCACTACTGGCGAATTGCTTGTACTGGTGATGAATTCGTAGATAAAAGCTAAAAAACCGCTTCAAAAACCCTCATTAATACATAACAAAACACGAGGTGGTGATTAACACCACTAAAATCTCTGCTGTTGTACATTTTTGTGCGGCATCAACTTAAGGTCAAACTAACGCGGCGATCAGTTTTAAACCGGAAATAACAGTTAGTGTTGCCAACATGCGACATAAGATTCCATATATGTCCCTCAAACATTAACGATTTTTACAAAATTAGCAAGGTGTGGACAAGTGAGTCAGATATAACAATGTCAACTAACCTGACCATCTCAATCTGCTGCTTGATAACATCAGTAAGGTGCATACGTTTGTTGATAATGCCAACGTGGTGAGGCTATTGAATGAGCGAAACGGAGAGAAACTTAGTATTAAAAAATAGTTGTCAGTGTAATACCAGAAACAATAAATTGCGAAGTACAGTAAATAATAATAATAATAATGAAAAAAGCAACCCTGTAAATATGTCCGTTAAGTAATTAAAGCCAAAATAATGCAGTGTAGCA
>LOND01004473.1:30123-40144 GCA_014220965.1 Paragonimus kellicotti
CACAGTTTAACGATAATTGGGTCACATTTAATCGGTTATCAATAGACATGACAATAATCGATCAATTATGCAGCTCACTGGCTGTAGACCCTTTAATTGTGCTCTCAACTGACTCACACCTGCAAGCATTAACACCTTGTTAATTTACGTTGTGTTGAATCCACCTAAAGGGTAAAAGTGGTCGATCGTCGCATAAAATTACGAGTCTGGACCCGTGAGGCTGTCGAATTTCCATTTTCCCCGTGGAATTCCACTGTTTTTGTTCGTTTCTACTAATTGGTAGACTTGCATCTATCGCTTAATGCGCTGTTTCGTGGATTACAGTCAAAAACGTTGATAACCAGAACCAAAAAGGTCCTTGATTAGGGCTTAAAGTTGGAAATCCATGTACGTAAGTACACCTGCTCACTACAACAATGAAAATTTACCTACCGAAGTATTTCACTGAATCCGTCCATCATGACTACGGCTGTGCGTGGTGGAATTCGGACTCTGGATATGTCTGACAGATTACGGTTTGTAAACTACGTGCCAAATTGTCATGCTATGAAGAGTAAACGGTTCGACAGTATATGATGAACACGTAAATGTACACTTTTGAAGGAAAAAACTGTAGTTGGATTTTTTGCGTGCAAGGAAAGGAGTGATCTACATCAATGCCGATTGCAACCACGTGTTTCAATGGGGAGCAAACATTATTGAACACGGTGTCATCAGACACGAAAGTCACACAACGAATACCGTTTTCGTTAAACCAGAAGACTACCGGCACTGAAGAGTATCGATGCAACCAATACATTTGATCTCATGTTATATAAATTGTGGCCCGTAGGTGTACATATTAAAAAGGCATAGAAACTCGACCTGGTCTGGATGTCTTGAGTAAAACAAATGGCACTCCATTTCAGTACCACGGTGCACTTGCTTTGCTGTTGGATTCAGAGCGCTTCGATGCACTTGAAATAGACCCGAGCATGAAGCTGTCACATAAACAGGGGGTCGGTAACGAATTACATGAAGACTAGACCGGGAAAAATGAGATAGACAATGTCAAAAGTAGCATTGTCTAAAAAGGTTTCCAGGTGGCCGTTTTTGGAGTCCATATTAACAAATGGACAAAAGAGAAATCGCTAACAACAGACCTACGTAGAGGTAGGTCAACCGGCCAACGATAACTTCGAAGACTGATATCACTGTACTATAGCCGAATACTACTGAACCGGAACGCGAATGATTGACACGAATAAGTTGGAATGAATAACGCGAACTGTCTCGACTGGCCCCGGAATGTGAATCATAAGAACCAATGAAAACAATGGCAAAGCTGAATCCGGATAAGCAACGTGTTTAGCCACCAGACGGTTCGCAAAGCTGCACGAAAAACTTCTCCGTATGTATGAATATACATAATCCTGTGGCCAAGTAAGCGCGCGAAAGTATACCTGAAACCCACGCTCATCCATATCCCATTAATCGGCTTTAGATAGCTCAACTCTGACTGGAAAATCGTATCTTTCGTTTCAAGTTTACCATAACCTTAACAATCACCTACAAATTGCCCTCAACATTAAGTGAAAAAGGAACCAACTGATCGGTAGATTCAGCAGGACGAAGGTAAAAAAATTATGTATAAATTATCGGTCGTACATTGAACACCACTCACAGTTTGGCTAAGCCTTGTACTAACATACGTATTTCAGTCAACTTCGTTAAGAAAGAAATCCGGGACTCAGCAATGTGGCTTCTTAGAGTGACAGGAATTAAAACCGTAATCCCCGTATTCGGAAGGCGATCACGTTGACAAACCTTGCCAACGGCCTAACGAAAGGAACGACCAGATCTAAACGTTCAACCACGTATACCTATGGCTAGTGTTCAGGTTACCTGATCACCTAGAAACACAGGGGATAAAATATCGATCCGAATGTCGACGGCCACCTATTGTGTCTCAGACGGCTCTCCTTAGAGGCACCTGTAAAGTACTACGACATAAATGGGGTATTCCCACCCCCACGTCCTCTATTACACGCAGTGTGCTTCAAACCGTGGACCATTTAACACACTTAGATAACAGTATCGCGTCAACTTGTAATATTGCTGACGTGATGTGAACGAAGATAGCAAAGACGTGTTGCTGTGGCCAAACCGCGTCACCTCTGCAATCGAAAAGACATCTGGCTGCCGTTGACAGTAACGTTTGTGCGCTATGCTTTGCTCAACAGCTATTCGCGACGAAAACACTCACAGACTAGTTGTGCTTGACCATCATTATTCCTACCAGTTAGCCCCACTGAGTGGGATTATCACGCAAGCAACGGGGTAAATCATATAGTACGATTAAGAACGTTCCACGGTCGCATTTGCGTCTGGAATGCAATAAATGGCTATTTGGATCTCGTCATCGATACTTTTCGGTCTTGACCAGCTGGACTGCTCCTCAAAATGTTTAGTCCACTCATCAGGTCGAGGCGGTTATCTGGTGAAAAGTAAACCAACTGTTTCAAATGCTGTCACACTTACTTCGATTCGACAGCCTACACAACCAGACAGAATAGGACTACGTTATTTCCAGATAAAAATGCTCGCCTTAACTCCTTCACCCAAGTGGTGTTCACTGTCTTTGCGCAAGCTTTTAATCAGCTTCCGTTCATGATTTCGATAGGCACTGACACACCCAGAAGCATGTGAAAACGGGCGATGCTTATTCACAAGAAAAACCGGTGCGACAAAAATCAAATTGAAGGCACATTTTTTCGTGGAAGTTGTAACATAGCCAATGCAGTTTGTGTCCCAAATCTGTTCGGTTCTCTCACCTGACCAAGACTGCGCAAGTGAATCAACAGTTTCTTTTGATAAGCACTTTCTACACTCTGCGCTTGCGTGCCACTTACTAATCTTGCATTCACGAGCGTATGACCATTTAGAAGTGATAGAACAAAACGGGCAAACACAACGACATGATCTACAACGGGGTGGCGCCACCTGTAACTGACCGTTGCAAGATCGATGTTTATCCGTGGACGAAATTCACAGGACGATCTCCACGTGGTACAGTGCTTCTTTTTGTGTTGAAATGCGGTACTCGAAAGGTAGAGACCGTGAGATGTGCACAGTTATAGTAGTGTTATTGGTGTCGACGCGTTACGCTCAGACATCAAACATGCTACTCAACTGCTTCTCATGTGGAGAAAAACGAATAAGCTGAGCATTAAAATCGCCCGCTAGTATGATGATGTCTGAGTGTTTAGTCTGTTTCAGAAGGTCGAACGAGGACATCGTAGAACGCAATCTTGGAGGCATTTGAACGACTATCAGTTGGAAAGTACAATATAATGAATGCACAATACTGTTCTGATCTGCATTCACAGACTTTGACCGATGTATCAAATCTGACAGAGCGCAAGCGACTGCTAACTGATATTTAGCCCTTCGATATCCAGTGCGATTCCTATTCCAACTTGACTACGATTCAGCTTTTGCGTCAGCAGAGACCACGAAGGATAAGCGCTCGACAGTTATCTAGAAGTGAACTCAAGTGAATAACGGTGTCAGAATTGTAGATTCGCTTCCCAAAAAGACAGCACGCGTGAAGCTCCAGACCTGGTAGAGTACTTGTAAAAGCAACTTGCTGACCTGCTTGTAGGATAGCGTGGACAACAAACGCACGAATGTTTATTAACTGTCTTGGACTCGGAAAACGATTGGCGTCTGAAGGAAAGAAAAAAACATTACGGGGCAGAATAGAACTAGAAGGCGGTGATGTATGAACGAAGTCAATATCGGCAGAAGGATGAAGTTTGATACTTCCAGGTCGTTTATGTCGCAGAAGAATTTTGAAATGAGGTGCTTCACTTCGGGATCGCCGAGACCCCCTGTGGTTAGGCGAAAGTGTGGTTTCGTCTAGCAAGAATGTGGTCACGAAATACTAAGACCCCGATTATTCGGTTCGGTGATGTGAGTATTTGTCGTCTGCCCGGTGAGGGAATCTTGGGATCGCTATAAGGGATGGCAGCATACCGTAGTGCATGCATTCATAACGTTTATCACTTCCAAATTAGCATCAATTGGTTTTGCTTTCCCTCTTTTCACTCGATAATCTGTTTCTGAGTCTGTTAGGAAGAATGGCAGCTCGAGCCACAATACTGTTTGACCAGGTTTACAGTCGCAATTAATGAAAGAAGGGATGCTTGAATGAACAAACTAACAAAGTAATTAGGCAATAAATGAATGGCCTTAATATTCATGAATCTCACAATTTCCGCGAACATGAGACTCATTAGAACGGTATAGAAAATGTTAAAATCAAAGCGCGAAATCAACACTATACTGAAATACTTACCTTGATCCTATGTCGGCATTCTCTGAAACCATGGGCCAACATACTCAGCACTTGACTATGATCATCCAACATGGCTCGCAACATTTTACTAAATTTGATTTCGTCTTCAAAATTTTCTACCTACAAAGCATAACGTAGTTTAACAAACAGACAAAAAACATACCGGAGGCTCCTGAGTCACCTTTCGAAATGATTCCAGATAAAGATTATGCTACGGCAAATATATGAAGTTGTACCTTGTAGACGTTATAACTTAACATACCACAGACAGGATGGTGGGGTTACAACCAATAATGAAAGGTAATGTACGAAATCCCATAATACGATGAGCAATGCGAACTGGAAGTTCTTTGTAAATGTACTTGGCGCTTCGCTGCAGGATACCTGGATTGGTACGAGTGAGTACACTTAGGATACCAGAATATGATGAGAATTCGGCCGGTTGCCCGTATAGAGCAAACTTTCAGGGGTCAAAAGAACTTCTTGCTATGAAAAAAACGCAAAGAGGAATTCGGTCGAAACACTTCAAACATACTTTTGCCGCTGCGACATCGACGGCGGATTGCATATAGTATGAAGATACGAAGTCCAAACGCTCTCTGTCGGACACATTGTCTGTACACTTCCATTGATACGAGCGACTTTCCCAATGTTTACTACGACAACTAGCCGTCAGGATTGGCAAACATCGGTGATCCGGAATCCTAGAAACGATCGATAAACCAAACAGCTTCACGCAGCTCATTGCAAGTGTAGGCAAGAGTGACTGTTGAGAATCAAAAGTGAAACTTTTGTAGAGGGCAGGCGTTCAGTGAAAATGTGCCATGAGACAGCAGTAAAGCCGCCCGAGTTGCGGCACTAGGCCTGTAAACAAGAATGCAGAACAACAAGATTAAAATGATGCAGACATAGGTATACATCAAGTTAAGCCATGTTATTGGTTAATTCAACAAAAAGAAGACAATTCGATGGCATCATACGGACAAGACTTATTCACGACTTTCATTAAAAAATGCACCTTGTCAGAACTCGGATGAATCGAGGAAAAAAAGTAATCAATGAATAAAGCAAAAAAAACACTTCGAAATACAGTCTAGCTTTGTCGCACGAAAAACAAGCAAAGTGTGAGACAATGGACGTTCCGTACGTTCACCTGTAGCAATAGAGATAAACAATAGAGATAAACAAGTACTAAACCTAATCCACGCACCCAGGTTTTGCGAAATTCGGTGAGGTAAAGATGAAAGTAGATGAAATCACAGAACTCTATAGTAATTTGTAATTCTTCACGGGAAGGCCTGCAAAACCAACGAACGAACAGAACAGCCGATGTGGAGGAATGCAAGCGTACACAAGCCGTGCAGTTAACTTCTGACTAGTTGACAATGGACCCGATCGCTTTACATAAAACACCATACGGTTAACACTAATAAATACGAAAAGAATGTGTTTAGGTAATTTTAAATCAGGAATAACAAAAAGTATCCAAACAGTGCATGAAAAGAACGGAAAATTGAAGTCTGCTTATGCAAGCAGAGGGGGATGGCCCTTAGACAAAAAACGAAGCATCATGATATTTAGAAAGTCAGTAAACAGATTTAGATGGTTGGGGCCTGTACTAAAGAGAACACGCGGTCATCTGTCGAAGCCGCAGCCGACTGGCGTAAATGCAAGGTAGAGATATGAAGTCAATTACCAAAATGTTAGCCACTGTATGTTAGGTGCTTTTCCCAGGCTGAGATCTTAGCTAGTCACATAGTTGATAACTGGAGACCCTAGATGATATAGCAACTAATATGGTTCAGTTTTGTAAATGCAGATGTCATTTAACAAAGTTGTCAGTGGAGTCATAACGTGAAAGCCGCAAGGAAGCTGTGTTGCTGAGGAGGCTTCACTTTTACTTGTAACCCGGTCACCCGTTGGCATGGTTTAGGTCACTTGATCTTGAGGATTTAAGTGAAGAAAAATTTGTTCATTAGTAACCAGACCTTCCCTAACCGTTTCTTTCATTTCCTAAAAATGGCTTGTTTTCTTCATGGCCGTATGACAGTCAAGCATGAGCACAAACTCCAGATATATTGCTGTTTTGATAATGACGATAAAGAAGTAAACACAATTTAAACACCACTAGCGCAAGATAGCAATCTTCACATCCACGTAGACTTTTCACATGATCTTAGCGGAAGACTTTTGTCGCGCATGTCAGTCAACGTGGTGTTATCAGTAACTGACCGAGTACGTTTCAGTCACCTTCCTGAAAGCAAACTATATAAATTCAAGGAGAGTTTTTTTGGCCAGCAGTATGTCCTGATTGTCACACTAAAAAACAGCACTTAAGGAAACTGGTGTGTCTGTTCAAATGATCTGCTTTGTAAGACAACGAAGTAGTAGAGTTACGATGCCCATCTTATTGGTTCTGGCAGTGAGTTAGACGTGATCTGTGGTCAAGACTAACGGGTGGATCTTTTTGTTCTTAGCACTATGTCGTAGTGGAATCAGTGGCTTAATGCATCAGTTTTAGTAGTTCCTGTTTGTCGGAACGCTCTGTGACTCATAACAGTTGAAGCGGTAAAGTATGAGTTCACCATAATTACCTTAAGCAAATGAGGTTCAACTCAGTAACGAAGTGGTTGATAGGGGAGGGGGTGATGTTACCCCCAGTCTCTCGCAAAGTTTGTCAAACCATTTCTCGTGGTAACGTGCGAGATTCTCTCTGTCAACTTTTGACTGTATGCTTTCTGTATTTACGTTTTTGCTCACTAAGCCACATCGCTTTTACAATCCGGTATTTCGCGGTTCCTCTTCACAGATCGCCTGTGTTTCTTCATACAAATCAATATCCCTCTAATCATTTTGGGGATAATTGCGAAAATCTCAATGCGAACTCCAGTCTAATTCCTATGAATCCTTTCTCACAACCGATTGAACGATCGCATCCTTCAGCTGGAGACAGTGAAGAGTCCGCTCTAAATTTTCCAAAATCTCGGTATTCGGGAGATTCTTTACAGTGGACTTTCCGAACCCCATTTCTGCCCCCTGACGCCCATAGCCTAACTGGCGAATCAAATGTTGGTTCATCCCAGCAGACGGCCCCGATGAGTTTCACGGGCAAGAAAACCCCTTGGGGAATCGATAACGCTGTTCAGAATACTTAAATGGACACCGCATCGGTTCTTCCTGGCAGTTCCGAGGAGTTGGATCCATCTGAGCCTAAGCTGATGCGGATGATGCAGAGTTTGCGACAGGAATTAGCCGCACTGGATGACACTGATTCTCCGTCATCTGTTGCTAGTCGTCAACCTCTCGCACCGGACGATGTGTCTGTGAATGAACTGGCTGCCTACATGGAACATATGGTGCACATTCCAGGCCGTATGTCTGAGATGGCTCAGCGAATGTACCTCTGATGAACTGCCTCCCCCATTCCCCATCACTCGCATGATCAGTCTGTTTATTTTTCTTCGGTTCAGTTTCAATCTCCGCCATCACTCCCATTTGACCCCTAGTCTGTTCTCACTTTAGCACATGAAACTCACGAACTCAACAAATCATTTTTCGCCTCTGCTATGTTGAATGTATGTGTATGTACATATATATGTGCATCACTAGTGACTGTTATCAACGTGTTTGTGAACAACGTCATTCGTGCTGTGTTCGCCTGCATCATCGTTCCATTGTTCTGACCGGTTGTGCCATGACACCCACCCAGCTTCATGCCGCGACTGACACAAGTGCATAACGACACATTTCTTTTTCACCTCTTACAAGTCTTCGGTTGCTCAAGTCTGGCTTGTCTCTCGGGTTTCTCTCCTTTTACTTCCTCCCCTAACGCACATACCGTGTGTTTGTGGACGATGGTAGCCTGGTGGTGAACAGACCGCATCAAACTCCTTTTGATTTGACTGTATTTTCTTGGACCAATTGTTCCCGTGACATTTCGTGCCCCTACTGTCACTGCCCTCTTAATTCTCGTTTTGTGGGATCAACACGTGTTCTCTCGGTCACAATTATCCAATCCTCCACACACCGCATCAAGTCTTTCCTCCTTGAACATGGCATGCGCCCTCCTGCTTCTTCACTGACGATCTTGTGACACAGTGTTACTACAGAAAATCTCAGCACTGGACACCGTATTCAATTTGAAACGATTGCATTTTATCTCTTTCTCCCCGTACTTCTCTCATCTTAACGTTGCTACTATTAGTAGTACTAATTATAGCCCGTTGTTTTCATTCATTTACTTATCGGCACGCCGTCATTGTTCCTTTGTGCTTCCATATCTGTATTTGCTGAGAAACGCCACAAAAAACGAGCCACAATTATACTTTTCACCTGATCACAGTCTTTCGATTTTTAGCCAGTTCCAAATTGTTAGCATCATTACCACAACAGCTACGGGTGTGTCACCTTAACCCATTATGCCACTGGTCAGAACGCATCTGGCGTAGCCGTCACAACGAGACTGGACCTTGACGTGGTGTGACGGCTTGCGCATCTCGATGACCTATTGGGCTAAACTGGACGGTGTGATCACCACACCGATAGAGTCACTCATACCAGGCAGGCCAATGGGTAGAGGTCTGACAAACCAGTCTCCTGGTTTGGGGGTTGGAAGAAGGTTGGCATCTTTTTCCGGAAAAAGTACCAGTTCTGGTACATTGCCACCCAACCGCTGCCTTGCGGTACAGGCTTTTGAGCCAAAGGCTTTGGTTGAGAACCCTAATCGTTCTCCTGTCTAGGTCTGGGCGTCCTGGCAGTATCTCAGCCCACACACACCATGAATATTCACAACAACAATAAATCCATACTGCATCGGCCGTCTCGCAGTATAAACCGGGTCGCCCTATCTGCTGCATACAGCAGGGTGGATAGGCGAAATCATGCTACTGCTGACCCTCCCCCACTGTCCTATCAAATTTAGCTCTCAGGCCCCTCCCGACCTCCATTTCTGATAATTACTCTACAGGTCCCACAACAGATGTAGCTAACTGTAGTAACACTGAGCCGGTAAGTTCCGTCTCTTGCCTTTCAGCTTCAGGCCTCCCTCGTCCCTTGCTTAGACCTAGAACGCGAATTAATATAGGTGCCTTCAACGTTCGCACGCTAAAACAGATAGGTCAGCAAGCGGCTCTCGCACGAACGCTAGACTCGTTGCACGTTGATGTCTGCTGTATCTCGGAGACTAGAATCCATGACAGTAGTCAACGTATGGAACTAACAGCACCCGCATTGTCTACCCGATACTGGTTATACACTTCGGGTGACTCCACAGCCGCTGTTACAGGTCAGGCTGGGGTAGGTATAGTTCTCAGCACGACGGCCGCAGCCGCATTAGTAGATTGGATTCCTGTTAACAGTAGACTTTGTGCCGTCCGCTTGGCAGGTTCTGTTAAAACCAGCTCTAGACGCAAGACTTTCAGAAATTTATTCATTGTGTCTGCTTATGTTCCTGCTGACTGTAGTGACATCGGCGTCAAGGACGCATTTTACTCGGATCTGGCCACTCTCCTTCGGTCGACACGTGGCTCTGACATAGTCGTTTTGGCCGGAGATATGAATGCCCAGGTCGGTCACCTTGGTGAAGTCGAATCTCACTTAGGTGGTAGGTTTGAGATAGCACCACATCGATCAGATAATGGCGGATGATTGTTGCAGCTGTGCACTGAGCATAAACTGTTTCTA
>LOND01004474.1:0-35651 GCA_014220965.1 Paragonimus kellicotti
ATGTGCACACGGACCTAGATAGTTCGGAAGATATCGGGTCTTCCGAGAAACACTACAAACTTCCGTCTAACTGTCTAAAGCATTGAGCACACTGCCCTGCTATTTCAACTTCATATATGAACCAGTCGATCACTGTTCTCAGTGTTGCGAACCGTGTGGACAGTTTGCCTACGAACTGTTGCCTGTTTCGTGCGACCCGATATCTTCCGAACTATCTAGGTCCGTGTGCACATGATCTGGGCACTTATCAATGCTTTGATGCCCATAACGGCGTGCACGCTTGTCCTCGACCTAGTCGTAGTTGTTGTTATGCCCTGGTTTGTCTACGCCCGTACTAGTGTTTCACGTGGATGTGTTGCCCAGTGCGAGGCCTTGATTGTGATTACTATAATGTCGTGCGTGGCTTTGCTCTGTTGGTGTGTCCACTTTTGTGTGTGGTGAACGTCGAGTTTGAAATGAATAGAAGAATACTATTATATATGTACATTCATGGAGGTAATAAAAAAGAAAAATTAAAGAAATGAGATACACGAGAAAAATTTTCGCCGGTGTCGTTCAACCGTGAGCAGTAGTAAACGTGCACATTATATTGTCTTCCGGTAGCAAATGTACTGAGCATATACAAGTATATTTGGGAGTGTGACAAAAAAGAATCATATGAGCATTTCGAAATAAAACAGAGAATGAATAGATTTTATCTGAACCATAGAAAAAGTGTAAAAATGCGATGTTTGAGATGTGCGAAGGAAGCAGATTAATGATATTCCGATCGAACAGGCTGACGTCGACGTACACCAAAGAACCCTGAAGAATGCAATAGTGACGATTGCAAATTGATAATTGAAACGCCGAAGAACAAACCCGATATTCCATTCACTGGCGTGGATTAATTCTGGCGCAATCCATGTTCGTAGTGCAAATTTGCTGACGAAGAAAAAATTTAGTGAACGTTGTGCTTAAGCTGATCGCTGAGCAAGATTGATGTTATTTGCTTTCGCACGGTAGAAAAGAGGCTGAGTCGGCAAATCGAGGAGAAACCACTGCTTACAGACCAACTTCCTGATTGCCTGCTACGAGGTGTTGGTAAGTTCCTGAAGGGTTACTTGTAAGGGCTGCAGCAGCAGTTGCTGTTCGGTCGTATGCTGTTGTTATGGGTGTGGAGGATGCTGGGGAAGAGACACCAATCAAAGAGGGTCGCATCATACCGACGATTGCACGATCAATGACAACTCCTGAATGTGGCCGGTGTGTACCCGTTGACAATGGTTGACTCTGACTGCTATGTTGGTTGAACTGTTGTACAGCTGCCGATACAATGTTGGAAGGCGGAGCACGTCGACGAGGAAGAGTTGCACCAACAGCCTGATTCACACTGACTGTGTATGCCGTTGAGGCAACTGGAAACTGTTGTCCGCAAATAGAACGGTATACCAATCCTCCTGAATTGCTGCCGACCATGCCCGAAGGCGGAGTAGAAGGAACCGCGGAACTTGCTGACTGTAACACGGAGTTGTGGGTGGCATCGCCAGAGCTACCCACTGGTCCTGAAACAGCAATGAACACTATTACACTACCGAGCGCACAATCGAGAAGTTTCAAACCACAATATATACAAAGGAATATGCAGTGACCCAGGTTAAGAGTGAATTACAAGAAACATCATGGTGAAGCAAAATTTAATGCATCGCTAATAAAACAATCCATTAGATTCTTGTGCCCAGAGTCGACACAGAACCCAGTGCCCATGGTGTAAACTTATGTTTCAGCTGACGAGTACAAATCCCGGTTCATTCAGAGGTACGTAATGTTTCAATCGGCTAAGACCAATCTTTTAATAGACAATAAATCTTTTACTGATTCGTGGACTTTGCACATAAGCTCGGGCTGGGAATTCACGTCATGCGGTAAGTGAACGACATGGATTCAAGAAACAGATGCATTTGTGTCAGGATATAGGTCGGCAAGCCAGCTCACCTCATAATAGCCATGAGCCTGACCAAAAGGTACTGTGGCTCGGGCTGCCGCTCACCTCAACAGTGACGTGGAATATCCTAGAAGAAAACGTTACTAAGAAGGTTGAAAATTAATAGAGAAGTCTAAGCGGAAGAACTAGAAATGGTATGGATGCAGGTACGCCATTGACTGCGACACACCGCCATCTCGGATAGCGTCTCTAACCAGCGGTTTGAGTGATCACGAGGACCCCATCCAGGCAGGCGACACCTACCCACTTTACTCAATGGAACAGTCAGGGTCCTCGTGACACTGTTGCTTGACCACCATGCGGTTTTCGCCAACTGTTGATGGTCTCAGTATATAATGCCCGGTACGGTAAACGCTCAGCTGGCATGCGGAGTACGTGACCTAACCATCGCAGGCTGTGCAACGTGAGTAGTTGACCAATTGATCGCGCATCCCGAGCGTTCCGGAATACGCGCCGGCGAACTGCCACATTGCTCACGCGATCAGTCCACTTAATGTGGGCTAACTGGCGGAGACAACGATGGTCAAATACAGCAAGCTTGTTGATATCTTCCTTGCGAACAGGCCACGTTTCCGAACCAGAGCAAAACAGAACGCACACAAGCATTATATACCTTCCTTTCAGCGACAATCGAACGTCTTTTCGACGCCACAGATGACGCAGTTTGGCAAAGGCAACTCGTGCCTTTGCTATCCTCGCTGATATCTCATCAGCAATATTACAAGCTGACGAGATAGTGCTACCCAAGTATGTGAAACTGTCCACAGTCTCGAGCGGATTACCTGCAATAAAGAAAGTAGGAGTGGAAATGCCCCAGTCTTGAAGCAACACTTTGCACTTTGAAGGTGTGCAGTGCATACAAACGAACCCGGTCAATCACGTTGTTCAACATGGTTTGCATGCCTTCCGTATACTCCAGGTCGACGATATAGATACAATAAACAAGCATTCGCAGTAGAATACAGATTAGTAAGTTAGCACAAGCTTCTCAGATGAAGCTGAAAAAATTATATACATCGATTTTCGATAGGTCACCGGAGGTGGTGCGGCATAGAAATCAGAAGCGGCATTATTGTTGGCTTTTAATCTGGTTTCCGTTTTTCTCATTTTCTATCTCTACCAATCAAGATAAGGAAGCCTGGTACATCATACCCAGGTATATTTATCACAAGTTAAACATATTATATAACCTTTTCGAAAGGGGCCGACTGGAAAGTCTATGGGAATGCGACAGCTGCGATCAATTGTGGGTGATGTTCAACTTGAAATTAACCAAATCCCCTACTACTCATCAGTAACATTATATATACTTCATACGTACATATATATAGTACATATATATGATGCGTATAATCGTTCGTTGAACCGCCATAACAGACCAAGCTTTCGTACTATAGCGAGCAGAGGGCAAACGACAAAAACTGAAACCATATAAAAAGTCTAATGACTGACAAAGAGGCATCAAATGGATTGGCATAAAATGGTAAATGTACAATGCATTGACAAAGATGGATACTTTCATCTACGTTGTCAGTACAACACTCAAATAAACAAGCTGTCCGCAGATGACAACGCGAATTTGTGTTATGACTATTTTAGTTTAACTGGAAGTAATGAGTGGGATCAACGAGAGAGAGGTTTATCGGATACATTAATTCAATGAACGGCGCTGAAGTATCCAGCAGACCTGAAAAGCCCATAATTCTGGAAAGCTAAGTATGGTAGTAGAAAAGCGTCAACAGTAGACACATCCACACTGTGAACTACCTGGTAAGTTCAATTACTATCATTGAAGGGTGCATTGTTCACAATGGAGATGGGCATCAAGGAACAGGAAAATCTTTAAAGGCCAATGAAATTGGCAAATGGCAGTGCCACTGAATCGATACAACGAAAGCGACAATTTTGAAGAAATGTGAGCAACGACATCGTCACAGAGAAACACATTGCTGAACGTTAGTGTGATAACCACATTTGATCGAGTAACCGCTACAATGCTACTGAAATACCAGATGCAATTTGCTACTGACGGACAATCAAAAGCAGAGTTCCAAGCATCTGAAACGCTACATAAACTGATAGTAAAGTAAATAGAATAAAGTGGACTTGCCATGCAAATAAGACTGAGACGAGGTGGTGACGGGGTTCGCGAATAGAGGAACCAAACCGGACTGTTGACTAGGAAAAGACGGATGTGATGGTGTCAGACCGGTAGTGTAACAAGCCACGCTTCCGGATTGCTGCTGTTGCAAATGAGAAAAGTGATATGGCTGAGGAGCCGTCGAAGGAATAACAGTTGATGAATGTCCGGCAAATGATCCATGAGCCTCAATCGGAACACTTAAAGGATAAAGCCCAGAAGGACCAAGTTGCCCATGGGTGATGGGGAGTGATGGTGGCTGGGACAGCGGCGCTGACTGAAGTGAACGAGCCAACGGACCGGCAGCAAGGGCAGAGGTGTTGGGTGGGACAAGCTGCTTTGGGCAACCACTTCGTCGTAGAAAATCGGCGCAATCGTACTTTTGCGAACAATGAGCATAGTAGTATGCGTTTCGGCCCTCATGATCGGTTATTGAAGGGTCACCATTGTACTACGTTGAAGATAAGAAGGACGAGGAGCTGTTTGTCAACCACCAACACGAAATGTATAGTGTACGCAAACAGCACGAATGGACAATAAGTTCCACGTGTGTCTAATGCCATTTCGAAACGTAGTATATATTATAACGGCTTAACAGTTCCTTATCAGCAAGTATGGATACAAATCACTAATAAAGTGGAATGAAAACCAGCAGCACTTGCATAGAAGGCGCATGCAACATGGAAATCGCAAGTGATCACATTCTGAGTATAAACGATGAGGATCGTGAAGTATGAAATTCAAACCGGATTGTAAAACATTTTAATAATCGAAATTTCGGATGGGATGCAATGTTGGTTCGGACACATGAATAAGGAACGTATACAAGATATGCGCAATACAGTGCACGGTCTGCAACTGCAGAATGATTAGTCTGAAAGCACAGTCATACAAAAACACACCATCACATTAATCAATCGTTAACCCCACTTGATAGCGATAATCGAATCAGGGACAATCTAGATGTATGCGTAAATGAACAGCAGGTATTCAAATACGGATGCTTACAGATAAAAGGGAACAGATGCCAGTGCGAGCGTATACAGACATATGTGGGTATCTGGACTGAAATGAACTACAACGCGTCGAACTGTCCCGGTCAACATCTTAAAATACAACATTTAGACAGAGATATGTGTGGAACACAGTCATTACAATCAATTACGCAATACAGATGAGATGGTAGATTCGGAAAATCAATGGAAATCAACTGTTAATCAATGAAGCACTAAATGCCGCACACAGAAAATCATGTGCCAGGGATGCACACCAATCGTCAGTAGTGCCCAGTACTGTTTGTGAATGCCGCATCCAGCACGCGTGAAGTGCAGGATGAAAAATTAACAAACACCGAGTGTACGGAAACGAGGATAGTCACAAATTGGTCAGCCAAATTGGGCTGTGTTCGTCTCCCGGACTGGCGGCTTGTTGAAATACACAGTCAGGAAATGTGGTTGTCCGGAGTCAGCGGTGTGTAAATCGACCGTGAAGTAATGACTTATCAGTATACAAAATATTCGTCAGCAAGTTCACTTCTTTCATTCCAACTCCACGACCAAAATTAACAGGGCATTTATTGAACCCCATAGGGAGGTGATCCGGCAATCTGAGCAATACTCACAAGCCATTGTTACTAGGCGTTTGCACAGATAACTCGGTCGCGCCCAACGTGAGATCAACCTTAGAAAGGATATGCACTACGGACCTATTTAAACAAAAACGAAACCCGAATTTACTGCTTTTTTCGAGAGAGGCTGGGTGAAAGTCCATGGGAGGGCGAAAGCTGCAATCAAGTCCGAGTGGTATTCAACGTGTATTGACCAAACTGCCTATTATTAATAAGCGGAAATGAAATTCATGCAAATAATCCAAAGCGTACAATACCACTCGTCCTTAATGGCTGTCGGAACGATGACTGTTTCAAAGTAATTGAAAACACGATACTTTCGAGTGCGGAGTTATGGTTAGCAAACAGAGGAGCAGCTATAAGGTTGCAAAAATGATAAGTTTTGCTATGACTTCGAATCAACGCACGAGAGAGCTTCGCCAGGGTGCGGGATGGACAAAGACGTACCGTTCGCCCACAAGTTCGAAATGTTTGTTCATTACAATTAAAAGCACGTAAAAGTGGCTAAGACCATCACAGATATGAGAAGCGAAAAGTAAGAATGTGCACCTTTTTGGACGATTCATGGATATCGATAAGTGTAGTGAATTCTCGACAATAGAAGGTTCTCTTAATAGATGCATCGGTTCACGAGTCCGTTCAGCGCGGCTGGTAGTTCCGTTTTGCCAGAAGATTAATACAAATTTTTCAGCATTACTGTTGACCTGATTAGTTCTTTCATTTCTTTCGTGCTTCGTTTCATAAACGTATTATGAACCAATAATAGTAACCCTTTTTCCTCCACTAATTGTGTCAAGAGTGCGCAGAGTTTGAACTCGACGAAGTGTTCTCATCAAATCCAGATTACAAACAATCGCTGTTCAATGAATAAAAATATGGCTCATCCACATTGACTTACAATGAAATCGAACCTCGCTGCAGTATTAGCGAGTTGAATATCAGCTATTGCGTTCTTCAGACCTAATGGGATGGAGATGGTTCAGTGTATTCAATACGTATCGAATCTGCTCGTCAGTCAGTTATGGTCATGAGGTGACAAATACGTGGCTTCACAGTAGCAGAGGTAGCCGTCTTCTAGTTCGAGCTGATATGAGGATATCAGGCAGTATTCATATAAATGGATTTGATAACGGTACAACCTTGATTCGTCAGTGGTGTACATCCTTTTTCGAGTCAGAATGTCAACGATGTTACTGACATACAAACACACTGATCACAACTACACTGAAAACACGAAACCAAAGAGTCATCGAATGGCTGCGGTGGTGATTGTTTGCTACAAAGACAACGGGGCAATTTGTGTGACCTGTTCCGCCACCTTGAAGTAGTGGTTGGGTTTGTGCACTGCACTGACCTGGAGAGCTATGATCCTTTCAAACACAACTATGTCAAGCAGATCAAAGGTGAACGATGAAACGAAAAGCAGTTGCATTCATAGGGCTGTATGGTGCACTACTAACCACACAGGAATGCTTGGGCAGTGACGTACGATCCTATGGGCACAGCGGTAATTGTGGCGTTGCTGTCTTTCGACAAAGGATGAAAGGCGTTAGAAGTATCCTCAAAGGGAAACTTTTGGTATTATTCAAAAACCTGATGTAGTTTCGAATACATCCACTGCGCGCAGCAGTTATCAGAATCAGACATCAATGTCTTAATTCACTGTGCCTTCGGACTAGGCAAGCCTTTCACTATCAAGTAAATCAGATTGTCCAGCGAGTGGCTCCTGGTGAGGTCCCCCAAGAAAACCCTGTATCCTGTTGTCTCGCAGGTCAGACTTTTGAGTCAGAGACTCGGGGTGGGGTCCCTCAAGTCAACCCCCTTCCGCGGCATAAACGACCGGGAAGTATCAGGAGTTGTCATTTCTTTGAAAGATCAGTCCACCCAAGTTCACCTTCCTCCTGCACCGCTAACTGTTCACTCTTCAAGCCAGTACAACCGGTAAACATTAGCGCCTTTAACGTACAAGTTCTTCGATAAACAGGTCGATCAGTTACTTTGCCAAACACTCACTCCAGTCTGGAATTTAATGTGTAATGTCTCAGAAATGTACCCTTACGATCATATCACTGCCCTTCACTTAAATTCGCTCCTAGACAATGTTATGGGTCAATGATTCCTTCTCAGGACCTCTGGTGACGAAGTCGGATCTCGCAACCAAGTTGGGGATGAAGAATCCACTGAGGTCCGAGACAAAGAACCTGGTCCACTGGGCCCCATTAAATGGTCATCCGTGTCGTTGGGATTAGCAAGTCGGTCAAAGTCTGTTGACAGAGAATAGAAGGACACCGTTTATTTGTCACATCTGCATATACTTCAACAGACAGTAGTTCAGATGCTGTCAAGAATGCCTTCAACAATGTCCATTTGAACGTCTGAGACAAGCTAAGCACTCGCATATCGTTGAGCCTGCTGGTGAATGAACGTAAAACTCGGTTTTCCTACTGCGGATGAGTGATATGCTCGGTGTCAGCGTGCGACGCACTTACAGTAGCGATCGACCATTACAACCAGACGCATCTCACGGACTCTGTCGAGTAGTGCGTTTCAGCACAATCGAAGGCAATGCGCTATATGGAGACCATCCTATGTAACTCAACCATGGATGCAAAGTGATCGAATAGCCGTCAACTAACGGTGGCGCCACTCTACTAAAGATTGTCGTTTATCTTGGAGTAACCACCCTGATCCAGATCATGCCGCTGTTCGTGATCGTTTTGTTTCGTCTTTTCCTCAGAGACCATCTACTCAAAAGCATAAAGGACTCTGTTGGAAATTGAGCGATGAGGGTATATGCTGTCTCTACCAAAAAGCACTGACAGTCACACTACCCGGAGTGAACGAAACGAGCACTGGTCAAAAATCTCAACAGCTATGCGAACCTCTTGTGAACAGGTCTACTTCAAAGGAGCATTGTAAATACGAGAAGTGGTCTTCTGCTGATTCAACGAGACTTGCGAACAAACGTCGACTGACGCCTCTGATTCCGTATAGGTCAATAACCGTCGTGAACTGAAACGCACGCTTACAAAAAGTATACGTAAGAATCATGAGGCTTGTTTCCAAGCTAGCTAAGGAAGGCAGTTTTATCAAGGAATAACCCGGTGCCGTTTTCCCTGACTCGTGGTTGCAGTGACCGTCGGCAAGACGCTACTGAGATTATGTATTCGCATGTGAACATTATGAGCGGTATTCAAACTAACCTTTAAATTGAGGCCGTACTCAAGTACAACAGGAGCGTGTTCGCTGGCGAGTTAGAGATGTTAATAACACAAAAATAGTAGCACACACACTTGGAAAAAAGTGGACAAGGAAAATTTGACGGGGCAAAGTGATCGAAGGTCACACATTGCCGTGTGTGACATATTAGGAGAGGATTACTCGATGGGAAATAACGACGGGTAAATAGCAAAAATGAAGTTGTTTAAGAGAAGTACCGCACAAACGATCACAACCCTTAAATGGAAGGAAGTACAGCACAAAACAAATCAAGTTGTTTTTTGTGATGGAACGCATATACAAAAATTTAGCTATTCACAGCCATGACCTCAATGTAGAGACAGTGCGATGCGTGAAATGGGAGAGTATAATCTTTCTTCGCCGGCGGACCAAAGTGATCGGCACCACGCGACGTTAGGAAATCAGTACGAAGTCAGATCATCCTAAACAGCAAAACGATGTCAAAAGTAATTAGGATTCGAACCTATTACCCTAATTTTGATTGCCAGCGTTGCTCGAATCTGTCGAAAAGGTTCAAAATCGAAGCAACCGTTGCGCGCCCTGTTACGGAACAGTACATGCAACAGGCTACTACAAACTGGCAAATTGAGGTAACCAAGTTTCCAGATGTCACAATGGCGGCCTAAGTTGGATGTCGTCAGGCTATTCAAACGCAGATAGAAACAACCGAGTAGTCAGTACCCTTGCCATTGAGCAATCGCCAACTCTTTGGCCAGGTGAGATTAAGTAAAGCCTATCCACCAACACCGCCATTTATATGGAGGATGAAGCATGCACACAGTTTTCATAGGGCAAGTTGGTTAATTTGCTAATTGAATTTGGTCTGCAAACCATCCAAATGAAATACGTTACAAATGAAGTCAAAAAATAACGGTTAGTTTTGTTTGTCCAATGGAAGATCGTAGGACCGCCAAGTTGATAATTTCCATTACCGTAGCAAATAGGTCGGTGGAAGAGACAGCGAAGAAGACTTGGTAAAGCATTTAGCTTCACGCAAAATAATTAGCCAACACCCGTGACAACATTTGCTGTCATAGGACATCCTAGATCACATACTAACTGGATGCTGTCTAGCTACTAAAGCAGGAGGAAGTGATCGAAGCTCAAACATGCAACCATTTTACAAGTAGTCGACGTTGTTACCATCCAGCTAGCCCACGTAAACTCACCCAAAGGAGTAATTGTAAATAGACTAAGTTTCCTAAAGTAGCGGCAATATGTATAGCAGCCCTCGGATCCTGACGTGAGTATGCTGCGTTCACCGTCTCCGGAGTAGCCAGTGCTAAACACAGCACAACCTGTCTGGTATCTTGTCGCGCAATCGCATCAATCAGCTGTTGCTGCAGTGGGGCATCAGGATAAGGTAACGGAGGCAGGAATTCTTGATGGTCATACTTGGCGCGAATCCAAGCCTCCTTCTCTTCCCGCGAACCAGACGGTTCGGGTTTCCTAAACGTGAAAAAGAAAATAACTAAGACTAATCGCTTCTGTGCACACCAGGATTAAGACAAACGTCTCAACAAAATGGAAGAACGGTGGGGATTATATCCAGCAACAGTTTGGAACAACTGTAACAGAATGTACGGAACTAAAAAGCGCAAGACCACGTCAGTACGCGACACAATCTCATTGTTTTAAATTCGTAAATTTATATGCAAATGCTGACAAAAAATCGCGCACATAGACAAGTTTCATGTCACACGACTGGCGAACAAATCATTCGTTATAAAAACCGATGTAAAAAGCGAAGGCCAAGGTACAAAAAATATGGTTTAAATAACCCAGGCCAACATAAACATTGATCAGGCTGACGGGTTTAAATGAAGCGAACACAAGGAGAAAAGAACTGACTGGGATTAACGGGTAGATCATGGCCCAAACCAAATAACTTAACACGGCTAACACAGCTTCCATTATTTGGTCGAAACTTCGTCCCTCACCTGTTTTGGCGAGTCCGGCTAGATCAGTGAAATTAAAGTTGTCGCCCTCGGAAATTCTGAAACGTTCGAGCGAGTCCGATATGAAGCACCACTTGTTGAGTTACCGTGGTGAAAATCTACTCGATTCACCGCTTATCCAAACCCCGACACAACAGAAGATCTAACAAGGGACCAATCCAAACGTCGCGTTAAGATACCACATCAGGATTGGACGAACAGCTTCAATGTTACATCTTCCAGTTATTCGCCAAGTTCTTTGTTCTGTATTGCACCAATCAACTTACAGTTTGTGACTTCGCATGTGCCATTGAGATCAGCCAATGACAGACTGATTTCTTTAATACTGATGTACATCTATAAATGCGGCTTCTTGTCTCATGAATAAGAACTGCTTACTGCAACCAGTACGAGGTCTTTTCCTTATTACTTGCGTGGGAAGGTTTCAATTCGAGTACGATTTCTAGAGCTATTCGAAGTCCCTAATTCCAAATATTAGTTACTTACTTATAAACTCGATTCAAAAGTGACTGCCGTTCATATAGATAAACTCGCTATTCCCAACTTAAGATAAATGTCGACCATTCACAGAATTCTATATCTTTTGCCAACTATATTTATCAATTTCTTGGTTAAACGACAAGGAGCTAAAAACAAGAGTTATAGGTTTCGCAACGTTTCGATTCATTCTGGAAACCTTTATCGAGCAATTTAAATCATGAAACTAACAGTATATAAGCTTCAGTAGGAGGAAGTCATGAAATGACATGTGCTGTTGTGTTCGACATGCTGTAGAGAGGCTCCCAATAAGGTGGACAGGTTTATGAATCCTCTGCGAGGAGGGCTGGACGTCTATTGTATGCACCTGTGTAGTACGTATGCATGTAGATTATTCGGGATAGGGTGTGACGAGAATACGACAGGCCTTTCCCACACGGTGTCGTTGTTGACTACTCAACAGATCATGCCAGACGACTGACAGCTCCAAACCATCCGATCGGTTTGCCACCTGTGGTGTATTTATGATTAACAGTGTTTCCGCCAATAGACATTTTTGTGATTGTGTAAACCACTTTTAACACAGTTGAATGGTCAAAATCAATGTGACGTTTGCTGACGATGGCGTGCGCCGTATGATTCAGCTGTTGTGACCCACCAGGGTATTTACACAGACTACTTATCAAAAGCTTAGAAGGCAGCTGCAGAGAGACGCTGAGAGAATGAAAAAGTACAGTCGCTATTCTATAAAAGGAGTCACCGGAAATTAGTCATAATCAATCTCCTGCATCATTTGGTGGATTCCATAAGGCAGTTGGTTGGTTGGGTAACTAGGTCCAAATGTGAAATTTCTGAGCATTCTGCGTGGCCTCGTAGCTCGGTTGCCGGGTCTGAGCATGCTGTTACTGTCATTGATTTGAATGCAGCTGAAGTCCAGATTTTCCGCAGTTTGGTCTCTTCTAAATTATCAAATCTGCCAAACTACTTATCAGTTAGTCGTAGTGTTGTATGTAGTAAGCATCAGGGTACCTTCAGAAAGAAGGACGACAATACGTCCTTCAGGTATTCACCTGAAGGACTTGCTATCGGTTGAAGTGACGGATGGTAGGACGTAAAATTAAATGCAAGAATCTATTTCAAAAGCTCACGTTAGACAGAATGAGCGAGAATTTAAAGTTTGAATAAACGAATATCGTAGGCGCACAGCGAAACCACCTTCGAATCATCATCAGCAAGAATTCTGCAATCACCAGTGAAGTATTGAATCAAAGGCATGGAAGAATGTTTAGAGTTCACCGAAACCACAAAGCCCAATGACTCTGCAAACATACTCGACAATTGTGACTTTGCGACCACAAGTCACATTTTGCCTCGTAGTCCACAAAAATATCTAGATAGGCTCAGTGCTTTAACTAGCCTCATAACATAACTACGTGTCCAGTCAACGAAAGAATACGTCTGCAGGAAAAGATGACCTCAGTGGCAGCGGAAAATTCATACTTGCGATTGCCAGCGTTGACAGGAACCGCAGCTTCCCATACCGAATTGGCAAGAGTATTGCCAATTGCGCACATCACAGACACCGATTCTGGTGACCATTCGTCCAAATGCAACGAGCGAATTCGCGAGATATGCGTGCCCAATTGTCGATGAATTCCGCTACAACTGATGCACATCACGACACCCAAATTCAAGCTCGCCCAATCGGGATCTGAAAAAGAAACAATGGAAATGTGTGTATATCAGCCTGATGGAAAACGGAATAGCCAGTTCAGTTTGCAAACACATTCTTATTACTGCCAACGAAATCGGCTAAGCTAGAACGTTAGTCTAGAGCTGGGTACGCAGGAATCGCGTTAATAAACTAAGGGTAACGTTCGCATGAAGAATATAGACAACATTTTTTGGAACTGTGAAACTTAGCAATGATAAATACGACTGTTCATTCTTGTCTTCAGGCAGCTGTGAACGACCAAGTGTCGAAAAACAGTGAAGTACAAGTTCTTTAGCATACAAATCATGATGTACTTACTGGCTTATGATTTAATGGGCTCAATATCCCGAAATGCAACTGGAAAATTCGGATTAGTGGTGACTGGAGCTTATCATCCGAGTATCATTGTTTTGGGTCAGCAATAACACCCAGACCTTGATTTACGAAATATTACTCTGAGGCGAACAAATAAACAGATAACTCAGAGGAGAGTGAACAGCAAACAAAACGAAGTGCGTAATAAATATGGGGCACGATGATGAAACAAAAAAGTATCGGGTTGCACAATAATAACGTAGCCGATGACTGCAAGTATTTAGATGTGCAAGCTACAAATAAATCGCAATCCGTAATCAGACCATGGGCGAATGCGTTGGACGGACGACACGTGATATGTGTTACATCGATGACAACAACATGCAGAATGTGACACAAACAGTAGGGTAGCACTGTTAGTGTGTAACTATTCCAGACGATTTGCGGCATACAATGATCATGTTGCATCAGGCGACTAAAACACCAAGAGCCGTCGCGCCAAAACAGTCTCTTTTTTCACCCTCACAACCACACAACGTCCAAACAGTATGGTCTATGGTAGAAAATAAAGAAGCACATAACCGCAGCGTCTGTTGCCCAACATTAGTTATGTGCACACTAGAGTGAGTCACACAGTGGCAGTTCACACGGTGAACACATAAATAGGTGGCAGATTTCCGGACGAAAATTTCGACCGAACAATGGTATGACAAACAAATGGGCAGAAACAGCGTGGGGACTAGAAACAGTGGATTCGGAATGGCAAACGGTGTCTGCCCATCATAAAAAGACGATTGTTGCAAAGCAAGTTACACAGAGGAAAACACGACTGGTACAACGTTAAGTAAAGTCGACAGAAGGTTGGCTGTCAAGGTTTCAAAAAATAACTAAGCCTTCCACATAACAGCTGAAATCCGCGAACTAACAGATTAGATCCATATGCGATGGCAGTTTTCGCTCATACTAGCGTTTCAGCGGGTCAAAACAGCGGGAAAATGCTAGTGAGATTCGACTATTAATAGTCCGTGCACGTTTTGCAGATCTCATGCACATTAAATCTGTCGTACTGCAGTGGCAAGGCAGATTGAACCTTGGCTAATGAAAGTATCGAGGTTGCTGACAGCTTCGTGTAGTCAAGACGTTGCACCAACAGTGGTGGGGATATAGGAAGTGAAATAAACGATCATATCATCAAGACTATGGCAGTCTTCGTCAACTCGGACCACTAATAGCAACAGGAAATCCTCTGTATGTAGATAAGACGATAGTGAGAGTAGTATTACTTAAGGGTGATAAAATGTGGCTGCCAAAGGCGAAGAATGTAAACTGTTTTCAACCATTTGGTCATATATGTCTACAATCGGTCGCTCGCATCGGTGCTATCAACGATTAAGCAACCAGAAAGTTAAGGAGTGAATAAATGATAATGCTGAGAAAGACAGTCCAAGTACCGTAACAAAAAATGTACGTAACGTGATTGCGTCCTGCACTAAGAATGGCAACCAGGCGTCTCTTGCGCCGAACACCCCTTACTGATGTTGCGGCCGAGTGACAAAACTTCAGATGGATGAACGTGGAGTTGACATTAAAAAGTAGGAAGCTCATAAACAGATTAGTCAGAGTAGATCGTTCCTGTATTTTGGACGCAGAATCTAGCAACTCACAGAGACTATGGTTGGAGAGGTCAGGAGAGGGCATTGTCATCCTATCGTCAGTTGCAACTCAGCTGCCTGACCGCACTGCGTAGACACTGATGTTGAAAGGTTGAGCACAGGTATGAGCATTTTTATTGATACAGTCCAGCTTCTTTTCTTTTTTCCATTTGTAAACTAAGGTAAGTTCATCGTTCAACTCATTTAGGCAGTCAGGCACAGGTAGCAAACATTGTAGAATTGCTGTCAGTGATTAACTGGAATCTTCACTAATCAGTAGTGACTCAGTGATAACGATTCCTGATTACCAACCACACAGTCGCAAGTTCGCGTTTTGTTGCCATGATTGCTCCTGCATACGTTTGGGCAACCTGATAGTATCTAGTTTACATGCCACCTGTATGTCGAACAGCAGCCAATATCTAGTGACGTCAACATTGAGATTTCTTTCCTGTCTGGACTAAACTCAAAGACGATATACCGAGCGGTAAGCTGAAATCCATGATGACAGACATGTGGTAAAATGTTTAATCACGTGAAAGGAGTACAGAATACTAATAAAAACAAGACGTTGGTAGTACCACGTAAATTAAAAAGCAGTTAAACTGTTGGCCTCAGTCTAGTCTAAAGTAAATAACGGTCACATAATTCAGAAGTGTGCAGTCGTGAAATAAATTACACGCCAGATGCCGTGGTGATCGATACATATCAGACCGAAGGATGTATGCGAATAAGCAGTCACGAATCGTTTTCAAGGAGCGAGCCAAAAATGCTCACAAACAGAGTGGTGTGTTGAACAATATTAAGCTGGTCCGCATCTGCAGGAATGTTCATTACGGTCAATAATAACCCAGCTACTCAGCAGAATAACACAGTAGTTCACTATACAGTTGACCAGATTTAACAAGAAAACTGACGTAGGTTAAACATGCACAATCTGATGCAAGTGCTGTTCGGATGAACCAGGTGGATTCACACCAACAGCTGGAGCTCGTCGATAACAGTCACTGTCGGGGTCTGAAAAGTCAGACAATTGGAACCTGGCAACATAATCGGGGCAGAAGGGATGAAAAACGGAAGAACCCAGTTGAATTTTTCCTTAATCAGCTCATTCGAACTCTAGACACAGACCAAAAGGCGTCAACATGAGCTTTCCGAACCCACTTCGATCAGGTGTTCGACTACGGTGAGAAACATTTTCTTTGGGGGCGGCAAACGGCATACTTTGCAGTGTATGACCGATACAGTTCTGGGTTGTAACGACTAACAGACAACCAAAAAGGGTAGAACCGAGTCGTTTAACGGTATGAAATGTGCAACAATCCCCGAAGCTCAAAGTACTCGTTTAAGACCTTTGTAGTAACACGTAAATTAAACGACAGTTTAAGTGTTGGCCTCAGTCTAGTCCAAACACACAGCGGTCACACAACTTACATCGGTATGCACTCCTGAAATAAATTACAGAGGTCGTGCGTGTTTGCTTTTACTCTTGAAGGAAGTATACTAGAATAAGTGTATAGTTGTTAATGGGTGCCACAGTGAAAGGTTGAGCGAACGTATTCCGACGGAGAAAAGATGGTTGTTTAACATATGCGAAGTGTGGCGACAGAGACACATAAACCATGCTGGAAAATGGATCTTAGAAGATGCACCCGTAAGCTCGGTCCCACTAAATAACCCGGAAGTCCGGTGTATTCGCATGGAAGAGGTTGACCAAATTTCTGGCCCTGGAAACTATTGCCGGTGTTTGGTGTGATCATTATTCGGACAATCAAACGACGAGAAGCTAGACACAGTTATGTGAACACATTTTCCGTATGTCATTCTAACGCTTTTTCTTCAGTCTCCATAGCACAAACTGTGTTCATGCAACGTGTAGCCGAAAACGCTGTTGTAACCAGTGGCGTTGTTAATGACGAAAACATCCGGTTATTCTTATTTCTCAGATCACGGGGCACAGTACTGTAAGCTAATGCATTCAAATATCACGCAGATGGTTTAAACAGCCTAAGGGTAAGGAGGGCTCTGTAATCCAATAACGATTACCAATCAACACGGAGTGCGTGAGTCAAAGCCGTGAATGATATTTTTCAACCCCAATTATTGTTGTTACTATTATTATTTATGTTCTGTTGCTACTAACATCATCATCAACTGTCACGTAAGCCGTCAAAGAGCTCAAAACCATCATCCAGTGCGAGTGAAACGAGCTGTTACGTTAAATAACCATTTGAACAGTATCGGATTCGGTTGACATGAACTCGTACCCGTCATCAGACACAGTAGATGTCGCAGAATGCAAAGCACATTCAAACTAATACTCTCTCAATATAGTGGATAAGATAATCGCCGCCCAATATGACTTACCTGGAGCACCACAATCGACACAATATTCATTACCCGCCACTGCACTAATACAACGAACAAACCGTTCCGTCACGGCAAGTTCACTTGTATCCCCGGCACCTGAGCGGCCACTTGTGAGACTATTCGTATCTCCGACTGATCGATTTGTAGGCACATTTGTGTTGCAACCTGTGGTGGAATTCGTGAAGCCGGATCCAGGAGCGGTGGTGTTCACAGATCGAGTCCGTTTGGTCGATTCATTCAGCTGTAACCGAGTCATGATAGCCCTTTCAATGTACATCACCCATTCGTCCCGCTCCTCAGGGCCCTTTGCTTCAAAATGCCACTGACGATCCATGGATATCAACTGAAATTCATAGCCTTCTGAATCTAAAGGTGTGACAAATAATAACATAATTTAGACGACCAGTACGAAAAAACACGATGACAAATTCAAAAAGAGACATGCACCCTAAAGGTCAATATTCAATATGGATGTGCAACTACAGTGATACCGATTGCGTAGAAAATGACTGTTAGGCCAACGAAAAAGTGTAGTGAAGAAAATCCACAAAAACAAAACTTGATGAACTTGCGAAGCAACAGAATGACTCAACTGTTCGAATAATCTATGCGTGCAGGCAACACCTTGCTTGTCATACTGAGGAAGTAGAACTGTAGTGATCCAGTGCGGAAGATTTCGAATCACACAAAATTCCTACAGTAAAACAATCATACCTGATGGTGTCGAAAGCTTTTCGGGTCGGCCATAGCGATTCCGTCAAGTAACCTAAAATAGTGAGTCTTAGCAACCACCAAATCGATTGCGATCAGAATAGGTAACCCGATACTTTCACAACAACAAAAACAGGTCGTTCAGCTTCTGCAACTCTTTCGGCATCAAATGATCTACACCCGCACAGACAGTTAACTCGTGCTACGAGATGTGAACATACCACGTGCCCAGAAGAGTGAGCGATGACTAGAGCATTTGATTTTGACCAGTTATATAACGCGATTTTTTTATATCCCTTATAGGTTTATTGACCGTTTTATCTCATCGATCAAAGTAGCTCGAACATGTCATGCGCGTGTTAACCCAGTGTCTATCATATTGCGCAGTTTGTTCCCAGACTGTGGCTGAAGAAAACAGTACGGTGTACAACCCATAGTTTGGTGTAGGTGTATGAAGAACACGGAATTAAGTTCGGTGTGCACAGGTTCTACTCGGCTTCCCAGCGAGAATTCAAGAGAAGCTGAGCATCGTTGATCAGAAATCTTAAAAGACATGGCTACAAGCCGTTGGTCAGAGAAAAGAGTATTGTGTTTGCTACCGTACCGTCTTTTACAGAAACCTTATTAGGTAAGTACACGTTACGCGATAAACAGATACAGCCCAGGAAGTGCGTAACCAATACCTAACCAATGCGACAATGCACAGATAACATCACTGGGTTTTAAACTGACATACCATATCCATCAACGACACTGTTTTTCGGGTTCGGTTTTAAGCGACGATGTCGTTTTTTGACGGAAGTCGAATCCTTGGTTCCTAGTGGTCTGTAACGACATGGAATATGATCAAAATTAAAACGTTTTATTTGCATTTGGTTTAGTTAACAACGCACATGAGATTCCAGGAGCCCACCAAAGCCAATCAGTGGTGGTAACCAGCAAGGTTAATCGTTAAACTGGATTGTTGACCCACAGAAACAAGAAAAAACAAGCCAAAGAAAATTAAATCCAAAAAGACTAGCTTCACGAAATTTTTGTTGGTGATTTTTTATTAACGCGGGATCAATTGTAAATGAAAGACGCAGAAATAAAGCTGAAAGAAACTGGGCAACGACAAAACAACCGCAACAGACAGTCGATGCGAGTAGTGTTTATTTCCTTTTATCTGACAGTCGCTTCGATCACAATACTTTCCCTTTCACGGTGTGAAAAGCACTTCAGGGCCCGTACAAGACAATGAAACAAGGTGTTCCAAAGTCAATCAAGTGCCGTGGGATGAATCAATTTTGGCAGTCACGGCGAGAGAAAATTTGAGGTGGCAGCCCATCGCTGCGTTGTGGGCCAACAAATCAGCATACTGTTTTGGCGAACTTTTAAAGCTAACACGGGTCATACTAAGGTACTGAACGTAACACTGTTGTAATGTAAGAGATACGAAACACAATACGGAGCGGGCAAAGAACGATCGCGAGTAAAAAAAAAACGAATGATTTTTACTCCTAGCACCGTGATCCAAACGGTTACATCATGTGGACCGGGAAGGCACAACTATTTCCGCGGGTCAGGAATGTCTTGATTCGTCAGTTCGGAATACACCAACGGCTCCTCATCTCGAATATCTACTTGACGTGGTGTACGCATACAGTTAACCGGTGGAGCGATCGTTCATTCAACATATTTTAGCAAAGGCTGCTCGTGAATGGTCTCGTGTCCACGTGATAACAAGTCGATTTCAATTCCTAGTTAAATATCCTTGCAGAGGATTGGACGGGCATGAAACAACATAGAAGACCAAATGAGCTGTTGCGAACAAGTTCTGATCAAAATGATTGCTTCAAGGAGTGATAGCCAGCAACTACTCTAGTACCGACTATGTAGCACGTTACCACTTGGAAGGACGGTAATATACGGTGGATAGCATGGAAGAGATGTAGTGGTATTTGAAATAAAAATACTTCATGCCTTTTATAATGTTTATATGAGCACGGAAATTCGAAAATCATAATTCAACATCAGCAAAGAGAGGGGCTAAAAGCTGGTTCAACTCACCAGAAGTAGTGATCCGTATGGACAACCCAAACATGTGATTCAGAGCGGAGAATGAGGTGAGGACATCATGGTAAGATAGGAGACAGAAAATGGTAATGAAACAAACTGGCCAACAACAGTGAATCGGTGGTGGTGGCAAATAATGCCACTTTGTAAGAATTAAGATGAAAACGAAGTCAAAGACAAACGAACAAAAGTGTCAGCGATGCATTAGAGAGTGACGCCACACGATGCACTAGTTCAGAGTTTACCAGTGGCGAACTACGGGAGTAACATGATGCCACCCAAACTGGGTCCATGGCCCAGATTGTTCTCATTGATTAGTCCCTTAGGTTTGGACAGTCTGGCAGTTGTCCACGTACAGAAAATCAATACACCCCTTGTAAATCTGGCAAGGTTAGGGCAGTAATTCTGCGACGTATAAACACCCCAGAGCAAACTATTCAAAAATATAGATAAACAAAACCTCGGAAATTTGGCACAAAAGTTCTAAGAAAGAATTAGTCGAATGGCTGGAACAAATGATCATGATTGAGATAGATACAAACAAAGCTCTCTCGACAGATTGGCAGAACCCACAACTTATCAGTTGAGCATACGCCTAACGAAAACCCAGGAGTTCGAAATGTTACAAGTCGAACTTCATCCGCATTCGATGGCAACCAGATGAGCGTTTCCAGTGGTTTACTTCAAGTCCGGATCGCAAATTGCACTACGGCCTCTGTGTTTGCGAGATGACGTTCAAAAGACCGTGAGTACCACAAGACCGAGTAACTGAAATGAGTGGAACGAGACCCTGTGCCTTGAAATAGGAGAGTGCCATTAACCATGATTCTTTGTTGTTGCTCACCAACTTAAGACAAACGGAGCCTGATCTCTTGCGCTACCTTGACGTGGTGACCATACTTGTGTGCTGAGTTGATCCGGAAGGCCATGTTGGCATGGACTCATCCTTTCAACCACACTCATGTTAGACAGGTCAGTGAGAAGCAGCCATACGGAAAATAATACGCTCATAAAGTTGTATGTCCGATTACTGATTGCCAAAGAGTGCTTCGGAAGTGGGACATGGTTCTGAGTGTGCAACGGAACTGTTTTTATGGATGTAGCGTTGTCTTCTGCATATAGAAGAGGGATTACAGGAAGTAAACTGAAATAAGAAGCACTCCGATGGTTCGGCGGTTGATCGTGACCGCCGGCATAATATTCGACACGGTCGAAAGAAGTAAGGTAATTCTCACAAGCTTGACTCAGCTTCGAATACACTTAGAACGTACAGCGGTTACAGGGATCAGACATCAATGTCTTCTGCAGGAAGCCTCTCGACCTGGGTCAACATCTGGGTAATAAACGAATTGCGTTTTGGAGTTATTACCACGAGGGACGGCTCCCCAAGAAGAGCGTATATCCTGTCGTTTCGGATGTTGAGTCACAGACCTCGGGCAAGGGCTCTCTGGGCTATAAATGTGTGATAAACATCCGAGGTTGCTCTTCTGACAGACCAATCCACTCGTTTTGACATCCTCTTTCTTCCCGATTTTAAATGATCATTTCTTCAAACGAAAATAATGAGCAATAGTTAGCGCACCTATGAGTAACTATCTCAGGATCGTTTGACTAGAGGTGACGTTTGGTAGGGGAATCCACCATTCCCTTCGTCTTCGAATGCACGATAGGTAATATTCTAGAAGGAACATTCGGAGGTTCCGAACATTTGTGGAGTTTTTACTGGTTAAGAAGCTGATCTACTTTGAGTAGCTGCGTAACCCTGATTTGCTTAGTTCTTTACATGACATCCAGACCACGTACGGGAGGCACTTTACATCTTCAACGTGTAAACAGCTGCTACAGGAGTAGGTTTCCCGTGATCCAATCTTCGGCGTTGCAGGCAGACTGCCTGAGACTGTTGACTGATTCGCCTACATGGGTAGAGTCATCCCTCCAGTTGGTAATATTGTTAATGGGGCGTCTATTACCAGAACGAGATTGTGGTGAATTCGCCAATTATCGTCATTTGCGACGTCGGAAAGACATTCGATTATGGAGGAGGAAGTGGACTACATTGTGTGTGTAGCCGTGTTCTACGAATCACAGAACCGGCTCAATTCGTGCGAAAGATGTTAGACCACCACAGTCTCCGTCAATTAGTACACATCAAAGTGCGCGAACAGAACCGTCGCGGTCTGTCGACGTGTATTTAGGAGAAATCCAGGCTCGCGACCTTTAACGAACCCTATGGAAATGCACAGTCTACGTTGGCTATGTCGTCTACTGTGCACGCCGATAAAGAGTCTGCTGCACCGCGCATTCCTTGATGCAACTGATGACGATTGGAAAAAACCGTACGTTTACCAGGTAAGGTCATGGTTAACGGTTAGAACGTCCCACTGGACAGTGTTGAGAGATGTCGCTTGCGAACTTAACGAATATGCGACTATCCACATCACTCGTTGAAAGCGATCTCGAACATGGTAATGTCGTAGTTAATGACGAGCGCGTATCCGTAAAGCTGCCAACTCATTTTCCTGAAATGCTAATGCCTTTGCTTATTTGTTTTCCTTCTGCATTTAAATCTATTATTTCATAGACTATGGTCAAGGGTGAAGGCAGCCCGAAGCACTGCATCTATGAATATCGTTCAAAGCTGGAAGTATATGTAAAAAGGTAGGAAAGTGGTGGAATCAATTATCACTGGAGACAATATGTTAATTGATCACACTTATTTGCTCTAAGCAGCAATCTGTCAGTTGACCTGTTCGGCGACCGCAAGTTGTAGACTTGCGTGGTCAAGACGTGTCTAGAAAAGCCGCAGTTCGTAGATAAATATAAAGCTGCTAGTCGACAGAATCATAGTATTGTTTATGCTGTTGCACAGAGGTGAAACCTGGACATCATACCGACGAAATGTACATCTGGGCCGCCTTCTGGACATTCGGTGGACGGATAGTGTCTCGAACACCGAGTTACTTCATCCAACACACATCAATGCAATTTGGCAAACCTGGATGCTTAATTAGCCCTGCTCGCTAGGACACGTCTATCGAACGACTAAGGATCTTAAAGCAGCCATTGTAGGAATAACTCAAACCAAGTAAACGAAACCCTGGTCGCCAGAGACTGCGATAAAATCTCAGATAATGGAAGCCGCAACCTCAAGTCGAACTACCAAAGGAGAGTGATCAGAACGGGCGTTCAAAAGTTCCACGAGCGGAGTCTTCACGGACGTGTACTAAGGCTCGTGGTATGTAAAACAGGCATAAGCACCCTGAATCGTAGTGACAGGACTGGATGGTATTGCGATAAATGTGACCGCCGTCAAGAAATCGTAAGTCACGAACGTAATCACAACGAACCGAGTAGTGGCTGGGTGTCATCCAACTGGCTGGCGTCTAATTGATCACCCAACACGCTGATTAGGAACGCTATCCCGGATGGTAACGTGCCACAGTCAATGGCTCACCTGCATTCACACCATTTCTAGTTCTTCCGCCTAGTCTTTTTTTTAACCCTTCCAGGAAGGCTTTTTTCTTTTAGGGTATTCCATGTTACCGTTGTAGTGAGCGGCGGCCAAAGCCGCAGTACCTCCTGGTCAGGCTCAAGGCCGTTCTGAATGAATCAATCAATCGACCGAAGATCCTGTCACTTGATAAGCCACTTGTTTTCCTTTTCAGAAGCATGGAAAATGGTCTGTACACTCTTCCTTTCTTTAACTATGTTGGCGCATTGTATTCTGAAAGTTCTGTTTGGTTTCTAGGTCAAAGTAAGTATCTTACCTGTTCTCCCAAGCACGTGTAGAACGCAGCAACACCTACCTCTATATTGGAACTCTTCTTGACTGATACTCGCAATATCTGTTTGTTCGTCTGGCTTAGGACTTACCAATGGAGCCTGTATTTTTTTAGTTTCGAGATAATGGTTTCAGATTATTGATGAGTAGTCGGGGATTTGGTTAATTTCAAGTTGAACATCACCCACAATTGATCGCAGCTGTCGCATTCCCATAGACTTTCCAGTCGGCCCCTTTCGAAAAGAAGCACTAGACTCGAGTTTCGCTCTCATTAGAGCTCGTCAGTAGTGCATATCCTTGCCACTGCCGGGACTAGAACTCCGGCCATGCTTTCATGAGGCAACCGTGTTTACCACTGCGCCATTGACCTCACATTAGGCACGACCGAATTATCATATGTGAACGCTCAACCACTTTCGCTTGTGAGTAATGATCAGGTTGCCCGATCGTCTCGAGAGGAGACACAGTTACTGTCTGTTAACTCCAATCGATAACCCCGCGATTAGGACTTCCTAGACAGGTCGAAATCTCCGATCTCATTAAACCTGCGCCACCTGTGGTGTAATATGTGCGCAGGCGTCCTTTGACTCCGGCTACCGTGACAGGCTAGGTTCGAAATGGATGCCATCAGCCGTTTGATGAGACAACATGAGAAAAAGGTAGTTCATTTCTCAATAACCATTCGCGCCGACTTAAGGTGTGGGCCGAATAGAATAAGGAACAGTTCGGTTGGTGTAAGGACGATGGGACTCCAATGGCTGGTTACTGCGTTTCAGATCATTCTTCGTTGGAGCTTAAACACTTGAAATATAACAAGGTTCTAAATCTACATTGCTCTCTACTTTCAAAAAGAGCAGCTACACATGAAATACACAACTGACAACTCCTTTGAAATATTACTGTGGTTTTTAAAAGGGAGATCGGAAGACTACGTCGCAACCACAGTCGTAAGTATTACCTCTGTTGTGTCTTAGATAATCAACAGCCCGACAATGTCATGCCACACACACAAAATTGGAAAAAGCGAAGTTCTGAAGAATTGACGGAGTTTAGACAAGGTAACAGGTGAATTGAACACACCCTTACCTTGGACCATCGACATTCATAGGTAACCAACAGATGCAATCATTTTAACCCAAGGACTGTCCTCGATTTAGCTGCTTGTAACGCTGTTTGGAACTACCTCCTTCGTGGAAGAGTCCTAGAGAAATATGTGAATTTGTCAAGATCATACACACACACACACACACCGTAAGCAAAGCGATAATTAACGGTCAAATACGTGGAATGGTCACAACAACAAGTGGCATTCATCACAATGTTCGGAAATTCAGTGTTAACCCGGTACTGAGTTTACCAATATGAATTACGCGGATGATATTGTTCTGTTTGACTCATCAATTGAGGCTGTGTAAAGTAGGCTGAACGACCGAGCTGATATGTATGAAATGCGTTTTACACTACGAAACGCCGTGTTACTTCAAGAGTGAGACGCCCTCATTACTACCTCCCTTGCTGCGGACAGTACGCTTAAAGCTATGAACCGTTGCACCGAAATGGATAGCACCATCTCTTCAGTTCGAATTACTGCTAGGGAGATATGGACGAGAACAGCGGAAGCACGATTAGCTTTTGCCAGCTATCGGAAATATATTGGATTATGGAGGGGGCGGCGTTTAACACCTTAGTGCGAACCGTTTTTAGTATACAGCTCGTAAAAATGACCCAGTTGAGACGCAAATGAAAATAGTTCACTGTGTTTAGCGGACAACATTTCTGCATAATACGTTGCCTCGTGTGAACAACACGACGGGTCGCCAGCGCGTATTCATCGAAACACAAGTTACGTATTGATAAATGGATTGAGAATAACACAACGTTATGAGCAAGTTGTAATACTCTACGTTTCAACCACCTCGGGTGGCCTTCCTCAGGAGTGTTGTACGAATTAAATCACCAAATGTCTACATGTATATATGTATACATTAGACGTTTATATGTATATATGTAGTTCACCTCCAGAGACTATTGGCGGGACTGACGAACTCTTCGCTTCCGGAGGGCGGTTTCCACTGAAGAAGTTATTGGAGCAATCTCCGTCACCACCGAGATAGTCATTAAAGTCATCGAGACCAACCGTAACAGTCGGTGGCCTCATACAACAGGAATTGCTGGCCAGATAAAGGGTTATCAAATGAGCTGGCGCGGTTTCGTCGGAGACGTTCCGCATTTTGAAGTCTCAATGTATGTACGCCCGTCGGAGTAAAACCCATCAACCCGCCAGAACTCCAGCCTTACGTAATTAGCCAGCTTCACGTTGGGCGCATTATCAATAGCATCAACTGAATGAAAGCGTTTACTCACCTGGCGTGGACGAACAAAAAATTAGGCTACACTTCAACGTCGACCAGGCGACCTTGGTCTTAGGCCACATTAACCGGCTTCAAGTCGAAATAATCGGGAAGAAAAGAAGTACCAGTGCAGATCCGACTTAACACTTTTAGCTCCCTCCAGCCAGAATCCGAACCAAAGGCTGTTAGTGCGTGAAGCCCCACACGTAAGCTGCTCTCTATAGAAGCTGAACTAATGGAATACAACAACTGATGACGTGTCTGTAAGTTGATCCCTGACTTCTTTCGCATGATCAACACCACTAGGGAGGACCCGTTGGGGTGAAGGTAACGCAGACCGGAAGATCCCGATTCCAAAGTGGTATTCGTGATATATTACGCTGCCACAGTGATGTGGACCTGTCTCTTATACACATGCAAACACACAGCGTCAAGGCCATAATCAATTTCCACATACATAGAGGTTTTTCATGATAACTTATGAAGCTGTTCGGTAGCACGTCCGGAATCTGCATTGTTAATGTTTTGATTAGTTGTGGTTACTCGAAGTGCGGGACTGTTTGAAAGAGGCCCCAATTCGCGTCATTCGTTCAGATATGTGTGAAAATTATTTACATTCCAGGATGGTAGGATTTATTATGTAAGAGCTAGAACGGTAATCAACGGTAGTATTTGAGGGGCGTCCTCACAAAGGTCTTACACTTCTGTGAAACACTCATAGGACCGGACGCAAGTCGTTTCCTAGGAAAGTGACCCTTCTTGGTTGGACACTGTAAGCGGAGATTACTGTATATGCATATAACACGAAACTTAGTACAGGAATAGTAATGTCACAATGGTTAAATGACAAAAATGTAGTCTATGGTAGTTGGACCAATCTGGATGTCAACTGGATGTCCAGCGTACCAGACATTATTCACTGAGATCCCCAAAGGTTGGATGAAACTGAGAGGTGATCAGACAATGACGTGGTCACGAAATATAAAGACCATAATTGCCCTATTGAGTAAACTCCGTAGGTGATGTTTGCCCGACTGAGGGATTCAGGACGACCCAAATTGCAGAAGGAAAACGCCACCCAATACAGAAAGAAGGTTCCATGCGAAAAATAGGCTTTCTATTTCCGATTAGGCTACCGGGGGTTCATTTCCTCTTTGTTTGGCAGGATTTCTGCTCAAGAACATTCATCATCTTTATAGCGATGGACGGCAGTATGAACCACAGCACGTATGATCAGGTCCAGGGCCACAAATACATGCATGTGATGTTTAGCTTGTAACAATGCAGGTTCAGATTACATATCAATAAACAGTAATTGAATCATGTTGATTACCTCCCATTGACCGGGAGGTTTCTTGGAGGGGAAAGGTTGTTGGCTGGAATAAACAAAGCAGGTATTGCCCTTTTTCAAGACGACAGGGCAGCTCAACACTATTCATATGATGATGGGCAACAGTTTAGAAGCAATGTTCCGGTTATGCCTAGTATGAGGCCAGTTGGATAATCATCAGCACTGACGTTCTTACAAGGAGGGGAGCTTGAATTCGACTTCAACTCCAGACGTGGAAATGCATTACAGGGGAACTTTAACATGAATAAAACTCGAATCGAGTGTTCGCTTTCGAAGTGGAGACACCTAAGAGCTTACCTGGAGGCAAAAATCACAAAGATATCAGCAAAACACTGGTAACAAACGTGGCTATTCGGCGTCATATTTCACCCGCACATACAACAGAGACAAGTGCCACCAACCAGCACCGTTTTACAACAATTAAAGTACACAAAAGATGCCCCTGACATCGGATCGAAAAAAATAACGCACTGGAAGTTCTGAATCGTAACAAACACTTAGCTGAAACAGTAGTACGAAAGGAAAACAGCATGAGAGAAACTGAATTGAAACGCTTAATGCGCAGCCACATGTTCGTGGCCACTAAGGGCACTGGTGAACAGTTTATGACGAAATAAAGTCAACGCTGTCATAAATGTAGCATAACCACCGTCTAGGTCCCTCATGCTACTTTAAAAGAGTACTGAATGAGGACGATAGACGATACACCTAGTGTACAAAGTATGCGAACAACAATAAACACGAGAAATAAACGGTACAACGATATGTCCGCTAAACTTGCAGATGACTAAGAGCACAGTGAGTAAGAAGGCGTGTTTAGCTTTGGCGGCCATCAAGGTGGACAGTCAACTGTTGTGGAAGCGGCGAGGTTAGTACATGCCAAGGGACACCACCCTTGAAAAAACAGTTCGAAAGCGATTACACGAGGCAAGACTGACTTGTTAAACCCGAAAAGGTTCCAACAGAACAAAAACTGAACAATGCATGTTGGTGAACCAAGGCGTACACACAACTGTTGAAATTAGTAGGGTGAGTTACCTAACAAAAGACGAGGTAGTCGATTAAGGTGACGTTCAATCTTCCTTACCGATCCAAGGAGGCCTTCAACAAATGAATAATCGCGAAAATAACAAAAGGCGGGAACAGGGGGTAGAAACGTTATTTCAAACGTTCAAACAAAGGAATCACTAATTTCAACACATAAAAGACGCAACAAACCTGGAGTGACGCTGTCACTGAAAGTGGGAATATTGTCTGAAGAGCCGGTGTTCTTGCTTGACGTGCTAGGTTTCTCTAAATACCCCCGATTAAAATAAAATAAAATCCGTATTAGAATTTCAAGCAGAACAACTATTTTAGAAAAACAAGATACTTATAATAACCTATTTGAAACGGTGTTTATGAAGCTGGGACAGTTAGACAGTGCATCGAATGAGTCTGAGAGTGAACATGTGAACCAAAAACTAGAGTACACTTTAATTAACCAAATGGATCCGCCGTCACCACAAATGAAACGGTCGCCGATTATTACAAAGAACAAGGATATACTGACAAAGAGAAAAATAACATAGGAAACAAAAAGAGACGGCGGACAAATGATTGTTGCAATGCAGGCAATGAATTGTAAGACGGATAAACGCTGAAAGGGAGGCCCACCAGAGGACAACATTTTACACCCTAAAAGATTGTGGACAACCATGTAAACACGCAAAGGTCTCTCTGCACGGGAAGGTTGAAACAAAAATACCACTACCATTTATTTTCAGACATGTGTTCAAGGAGTTAACGATGAAGATAATACTGTTGCTTATTGATCACATGTGCAGGTTCAAGCTAAAACTAACACAAATGCGTCAGTTTGGGTTAGGGTAAACTGGAAATATTTGGTCTACATGCAACCTACAATATGACGCAGGGCAATGAAAACCTTGTGAGGGAGATGAATTTTAACAGTTTAACAGACTTTCCGAATCTTGTGCAAGCAACCAAGCGACTAAAAGCCAAAGGTCAATGCGAAATCGATGACCATGCAGAACGGTGGGGAAGCAAAACACCTTAGACAGTAGGAAATGGAATATGAACGGTATACGATGTCTGATTTCACCAACCTCAATCGCAATGTAGTAGCTGATAATGTTACGATGAGGCATAGTAATAGTGTTAAAAGATGCAGTGGAATTTTTATACACATTTCGAAAACTTACCGAATGCAGTGTCATTCAAGTGACTACGAAGCAGACCATTGCTCGTTATGCGTCCTCCAACTTGGCGAAAAGGTACACCGGGAATTTTTACAGTAGTTCGACTGAGATCAATTTCTTTACCATGTGCGTTCTCCATATAATCCTGAAATAGAGAAAGTAGAAGCCCCTGTAAAGCCTCATTAAAAATAAGTACGCAGACGAAACAAACACGCCACCGGTAGACGGAAGATGATCAAAAACAAACCAACGCGACCGTCACTCTTTGTTTCAGTCGTGTTGATAGTGTGATAAACAGATTACCGAAAGGCGCAATATTCTCAGAAAAGTAATGACCAGAAACAAGACGATGGTATAGCTTACCGTTTCCTAGCGGGAAAAAACACTGAAAAATCTCTTTGAAGTGAAAGCAAGGGTTTAGTCTTATATCGTTGTTAGAAACCTAATGATCTGCATCTGAATCTCATTAGGATAGGTAAGCATATCTACGTGCAGATTAATGTCCGCCAACACTGATTAAAACGGTTTAAGATGTTCTACAGAACCTATCAGCGTATTCGGATGACAAAAGATAACGGCCACAGGGTTTTTAATTAGTAGTTGCCATTTATCCAGACGTTTCAAATTACAAATGACTACAGATGTTTGTCTACAATCAAATATCCCTATATCAAGATACTCCGTAAAGACAGGTAAGTCTCAGTTATTCATTTTTAGGGAGATGAAAGTTCACTAAAATGTTGCAGAGAACAAATAACAGCAGTTAATATATGCGCGCACGCATGCGAAACACTTACGTGAATGCTTGGATGATACGTCAGACGAGCGTCATCAGTTAGGGTTACGTACTTCTTAGTTTTCCATTCCTTACTTAGCGGCTTGCATGTACGTTTGTAAAGGAAGCCCTGGAAGATGAAACGTAGAAGTATGTGGTAAATATCGTTCACATACACATTCCTGATAAGGCAATCTATATGAATGAACTTTTTAACAAGTAAACCTTTCCAACCGTTAAGTAGCTTTTGAGTCCCAACAGACTACACGGGATAAATGATCCTCCAACACAAGGAAGAGAGAAACCGATGGAATGGAGGAGTGAATGCAAACGCCGTTCCATGTTAATGAGCGCCTCCGATTACTTATTACGATCGTAACGACTCTAATCTGACAAGAGGCAAGCAAGGTCTTCACTAGTGTGCTCATGACAAATGGTTGACCTTCTAGTTCTTCAATTAGAAATATTTTAAAAGGAGCTAGCACTCAATTAGTTCGGCGGTCACTTGGCGTTCCAAACACACGAATTAACCAACACAGGTGGTGAGAACTTGACAGAATCCCAGCCAAACGTGCGCCAGGTCACCGAACGCAATTAACCCACTATCCCCTCCCAATATAACAAACAGGGGCGAAGTTGTGAAGATAGCGTCGATCAAAGACGGAAAGTTATTGGGAGTGTTTTGCACGCAGCTCCAAGAACTGTGAGGCAAGAAGGATCATAGTTCAGTATCTACCACTGTATCTCTGACTGGCTAGCTGAAAACGTATCGTCACGACGCAAAAAATCGAACAGAATGAACACGTGTAGCGTACAGAGTCGTGGAGCAAACATGACTACTCAGTGAAATAACAGATAGCACAACACAAACATATATAGCTGAATTCATTTATTCGCGAACTGTTGAAGGATAGCAAAGAAAATACTTAATCCGATTAAATTCAACAGCAAAGTAGAACCTAGAAACAAGACAGATACTTTTTTTTCAGTTAACGACGGATAGGTTCAATGTAGTTACACCACTTCATCAAGTCCCGTAAGTTTTCGAAATGCAGCAAACGGCCAAATCGGTTGAAAATTCGTTTACCAACAACTTATGTGGTGTAATTTATCCACAAAAACTGATGGCATTACATTTATATTAAGTGCTCTAACAAATTTATTTGGTCTTTTTACCCCCACCCCCAGTTCTGTTGTAAAATGACTAAAGACTCTCGCGCTCATCGTATGAGTACATTGTGTTCAATCGTAGACACAACAACATGGTCATCAAAACATTGCTTGTCATGCAACAAGCAAAACCATCCGGAAGTGACGTCGCTGTAAGGCTGAAAACTGCATTTGAACACTATAAATTAAGCCAGAGGCCACCAAACTCCAAAGTGGATATCGACAATAAATGTCTGTATCACCAGCAACCCCGCAGTCACCTATCAGTGACTAATACTGATTTCAAGTTAGTATGCAAACCGATAAAACACCTGTAACTCAAAAGCGGAAAGAAACAGTAGGACAAGACTTAAAGCTCTATATGAAAACTGAAACAATTGACATCAAGATGTCCAGAACACCTTGCAAATAAGTACTTGTGTACAATAAAAAAAATAATCGCTGAAAAACAGCTGGGCGAGCTGCAGCAGCAACATTGTTATTAATTACGCTTCATCTATTGACAGTTTTGTCATACAATCCAATGAATACCTACATCTTTGCTTCTCGTAGACCACTGTAACGAAATTAACATACCAACCATTCCCGAATCAGTATCAAGACTCACTACTGGTCCCCGAGTTAGTGTTTATCGAATTGACTAATACCGACGAACAGAGATCGTCAACTTATGACAGAACATTCAAAACAAATGCGACTGTATGTGAATAATCCGTCAGGAAAGCCGCCTCTGCCGAGATTTCCTCGATTTCAGCTGATATTTTCGATGCTCACCAACAACTGTCTACTGTCAGTGAGAACAATGTTGCTGATAAACGTCTGTAGACGGAACCCCCAAAGGCCTGAAGGCGAAGATACCTGGCTGACTCATCGCGCTTTAGAGACAGAGGCAGCCGTCTTTCAGTATTTACCGGAAGCCCCTTTATCTCATCCGAACCACGGAAGCCGAAAAAGTCGATGTCGGCAGGGAGACAGGCGAAAGAAGTGAAGACATAGACAGGTTATCTCGAGACATGAAAAACAGGGTAGAATTTTCTCTACCGTGGTTTAATTGACCATCAGCACAACTGACTGCGAAAAGCACAAGCATCCGAACCCCCTGGAGGATAACCAGGAAGTTCAACTTACGAAGCAGAGGTAAGCAGAGCACTACGACCTCCTAGATTTCGAGTCATCATGCTAGAAAAGACTCGCTGCCAAGTGACGTACCTACCCAGCGTGACGGCCTGCGTATTTCGATGACGGTGCGCTCGTCACACCGGAGAAGTCACTCATACCAGGCAGGCCAATGGGTAGAGGTCTGACAAACTAGTCTCCTGGTCCTCCAGGCTTGGGGGTTGGAAGAAGGTTGGCATCTTTTTCCGGAAAATGGACCCAGCGTACGTAGCGTTGCGGCCCAGGCTTTTGAAAAAAGGGCTTTGTATGAGAACATTAGCCGTTACCCTGACAAGGTTTGGGCGTCCTGGCAGTATCTTGCCACACACAACTGGAAATACTCAACACCGATAATTCCATACCGCATCGGCCGTCCCGCAATATAAACCGGACCGTCCTGTCTGCTACATATAGAGGGGGGATAACCAAAAACAAGCTAGTATTAACTACCTCACACACACTGTTCTATCCAATTTAGCCCTCAGGTTCCAGTAATTACTCTACGGGTTCCGAAGCCGATATAGTTAATCATAGCAACCATGTCTCAGTCAGTTCCATTTCTTACCACCCACTCTCCAACCCACCACGTCCAATGTTCACGTCTGGAATTTGAACGGACGTAGGTACTTTCAACATTCGCACTCCGAAATATACAGGTAAACAGGCCAATCTTGCACGGATGTTAGAGAACAGAGTTCGGGACAACAGTCTATGCAACGAACTGACAGAATCCGTTCTGTCTACTCGATACTGGTTGCACACTCCGGTTGACTCCACGGTCGCCACTACCAGTCAGGTTAGACTGGGTACAGTCCCCAGCACGACGGTCGCAGCCGCCCTGGTAGATTGCATTCCCATTAGCAGCAGACACTGGGCTGGCAGGTTCTGTTAACTTCAGCTCTAGACGAAAAATTGTCTGCTTGCACTCCAACTGAAGCAGTGACATCGGTTTCAGAGACGTCCTTTACACAGATCTGGTCGCCTTCTTTGGGCTGACACATGGCTCTGATAGTCATTCTGGCTGGAGATATGAACGGCAAGGTCGATCGCCTTGTTAATACCGAGTCTCGTTTAAGTGACAGGTTCGTGCTAGCATCACATCGTTCGTATAATCGTGAGCACTTGTTGCAATTGTGTACAGAATATAGGCTATTCTTAACCAACATCAGTCTTAGACATCGTGCACGTCTTCGTTATATTTAGTGCTCCCGAAGGGGATAGGCCACATTGTTGTCAAGTATGGATGGGGTAGCTCCAATTTAGCTAGCCTCTTGTTTCTACTGTGTTACCGTCCACAAACTTGTGATGTAGCACCCTGGTCGGTAGATTTGGAACCACCCACTGAGATTGAGGTTCGCAATTGCCTTTCGGCTCTCAATCGTAATAGGGCTGCTGGCCCAGATGACCCCGTGATGGCACTTTCTAAATAAGTTGGAGGGGTACTAACAGAGGTCTTGACTCGGTCGTTTCAACTTGTGTAAACGACTAAGGACATCCCTCTGTCCTGGGGTCACTCGACAATAGTCCCTACCATTCAAGTAAGGAGTGAGGAACTCTTGCGAAAACCATAGAGGATTACTTTGACCCCAGTCATTACTAGGGTTCTGACATTCATTATACTTCGTCGACTCACTGCAGCTTCGGGAGGTAAACATTAGGGAAGAACAGGCAGAGGTTTCGCCCTGGGCGAGGATGTATAGATCACATTTTTACTCTTCGTCAAATTCTGGAGCAGCGCCAGCCAACAATCATCGTATTCCTCGACTATAAAGGTGCGTTTGATTCAAGGGAGCTACACTTTTACAGTCGCTTAAACGCAAGAGGGTTCCGAACAAGTGTGCGAAGACAGATGTCCCATACCTCAGCTCAGGTTAGGGTTTACGGTGAACTGTCTGACAGTTTCAGCACCAGGAGCGGCGTACGTCAAGGCTGTCCCCTTTCACCATTTTTGTTCAATTTCGTCATAGACGAAATAATGGAGGACTGTCTGCGGCACTCACAAGATGCCGGCGTGGACCTCCTACCTGGTGAAGGCTGACTGATCCTTGATAATGCTGAGGACGGTGTGTTGTTCAACGAATGTCGAGCAGCACGGTCGGCGGCATCCGTTTCGGATTTGATTGTCACAGTCATCATCATCATCATCATCATCATCATCATCATCATCATCATCATCATCATCATCATCATCATAGACAGCAATAAAGAAAAAATTGAAAAAAGTCCCCCGGGGTCCTTGGTTGGGAAAAGTTTGGGGGGAAGGTTGCCACCTTTTTTAAATGACGCGGGTCAGTGAAAGCCGTAAGGAAGCTGTCTCGCTGATGACGCCTTACTTTCACTTACAGCTCGGTTGTTTGTTTGCAAGGTGTAGGCGCCTTGATGTTGTATGTTTGAATATAGACGTAGCTATTTTTAGTAGTTAGGTCCACTTCCCCTCCCCTCTTTTTCTTCTTTCTTCCTATATAAGTTTTTTTTCTTTTCTTTGTTCTTCGTGGTTGTGTGGCAGTCAAGCATCAGTGTGAACCACTGATGTATTGCTGTCTATGATGATGATGATGATGATGACTGTGACAATCAAATCCGAAACGGATGCCGCCGACCGTGCTGCTCGACATTCGTTGAAC
>LOND01004475.1:0-15222 GCA_014220965.1 Paragonimus kellicotti
TTCATCAAAACAATGTCTGCTGATGACTAAATTAGCCTAGGGTTTCTATGTTGGTCTGAAGCCGGCTTATTTCAAGACCTTAAGTCACTTTTTTTTAAACACTTTTCCACCAATTCCGGAAAGTCTTAGTCTGGAGCAGGCAATGGAAGGCAAACTTGATACACAGGGCGGAGATTCTAGAAACAGCCTCCTACGTAGATGGCTGTTTGGCGAGCTCATCGACTGCAAAAGATATGCAAATGGCTGCCGTGTTGTTAAAGTCATCTCCATCCAAAAGTTACCTTTGTTTGACCAAACTTTTAACAGTGTAGGAGACGCCCTCTCCGTTATATCAATGCAGGACCTGAGTTACCAAACAAAAAAAAGCAGAATGGTAGCAGGTGGAAGCACAGAAGACCTTTGGAGTTGTTTGAGACGGACACAGTGGGTACATAGCCGGGTCAAACTTCTCTAGGAACCACGCCGTCTCATATAACTTCACTGTTTGGTACTTTTGGTTTTGTTTCCCCAGATTGACTGAACACCAAGCGCTTTTCAGTGAAAGGCTGTTTGAAACGAAGAGGTGACATCGGAAAAGATTGTTGCCTGCAGGTAATGACTACAAGTTTTGGGTGGGTCAACCGAAATGCGAATTTCTCACTGGATCAAGTCACGAATCTTGAGGACGTCCTATCAAATAAAGTCACACGGTTTCTTGACACATACGGATCGACTGCAAAAGACTGGACCTCTGATGTTCATGCTAATGGTTTCCGCTGGCTGAAACACATTTATGATGTCAACTTCGCTGCTGTGGTTGTCTTCTTGGCAGCAGCGTTGTAATCACCCCCACTATTTTCTACTGACTATATATGAGTGTCCGCCGTCACTTGTACCTCTCTTGTTACAAACCCTCGAATGCGATATAACATTTGTTTGAATGTGTAGTTATAATCATAAGTACGTCGCGCACTCGAGACTAAGACTGAAGCCCCGTGCTCGTTTTGCCTTCCGCTGTATTACCGTTTCGTTTTACTGGTCGATTGCTTGCACTCCAGCCTCGCTTATCAGCATTGTCTGTTATTTACTTATTGTGTTATGTTCTACCGGTCCTCTCGGTTTCTTTGGCCCTACAGTGTTATGTGGTTCATAGTCCCTAAACTACATCTGCTTTACAGCACATTCAAAATGCTGGCTCACACCGTTGTGCAGCTTGAATGTGTGGCTCATCCATTAAACCTATACGCAAGGCGACGTATCTTATAGTATATAGTGGAACTTTCCAATTACCTTTGATGTGGGTGGACCAGTTTCAACGCCAAACGATCTGATTGAACAATATCAGTTCACTTATGCTGGACAGCCACAGGCTAGGTGTGGCTTACCAAAGCGCTTGCAGCGCGCTTCAGGGAGGACTGTGAGAGATGTTACAATAAGATGCCTTTTAGGTGCCAAATTTTGGATCTGCGAAGTACGAACCATGACTTGAAATAAGGGTTTTTGCATGCGAAATATGGAAACCTTTGATGTATGCGACCTATAAGTTGCGTATACGTGTCTGGCCCGTTATTCTAGGTGTTAAGCGCCTTATCTCGTGATGCTGACGAAGATAGCGGTTGGAAGGCAACCGGATGCACACGCCCACCTCAGCATTAACTGCAGTTACACAATCGGATATAAGAGGGTGGACACAAAAAATGGGCGACCCACAATAATGGCAGTTGCGTTCCTACGCAGATGAACGGCCCAAATGAAGTTACTTATCGGTTGTGTTGAATTGGATCACAATAGATGAGGCAACAACAGGAAAAGTCAGGTTGAATCAACTTGACCGAGTTAGATTATTCTTAAACGGTAGTTGATGACGCTCGTGCATAAGAATAAATCAGAATATCAAATTATGCCGAACTTTTCGTAGAATTTTACACTAGTAGGTTAGAATGGTAAAACCGCTTTATGAGACAGGAAAGTTAGATGTGAAGTCGTTGGTCGTCCGAAAATTTCGCATGAACTGTTAGGAGTAGGAAAAACAGGGGCTTTATGATCGACAGGGTCGAGGTAAGTCATTTTGTGCACATGGGCCGGGTAAACTATGAATCATTCAAGTAGAAATCCGTTGCCAACGGCCTTCGTCGAACTTGAAGTGAGCAAATTCCAGTCTCGGATTAATTATTGTATCATGAAACCATTACAGTAAGCAAGAATACCCGATAAACGGTTGACGGCATGAAATCGCTAAGCATATGAACGTTAAAGACAGGCTGTAACGGCCTCAGCGTACACAAAGTTAGGGGAGTCCATTTTTGACCCTGTTTCCGCCTTGGTCAGTTGACTTCGAATTTTCCGATAGTAGGGTGCAGTTGGTGTGCAGATGCAGCAATGTTCGTTTATTTGATAGACCAGTCTATCAGGAGGTCAAAGTCTCGTACCGCGTCGTCGTTTCTCTCCTTCAAAATTAACCCAACATTTGACCTCATGCAATGAGTGATAAATCTGTGTTATTGGGATTTTGAAGCTTCTTTCAAGTGGCAAATTGCGGTAGGATATGTGTTTTTTCGCGGTCGACATTCAGTGAATGATTAGTAACTGAATTGTCGCCCCGGTTACGCGCTCAATCGCTTGACCCAAACCCGAGAAATGAGAAATGACACGGCAACACCGTTTATTGGAAGAGCTAGACAAAATTAGGCCACAGAGGTTGTAAATTTAATAATAATAATGGTATATTTCTCAACGCATCTGTGAGAAACACGCTCAAATGAGCGTGATCAATGTACACATTTTATCGCTACATGCATAAATGCACTCCATACACACAATTAATAATTGTACAATACACCAGTTTCGTGAATAGTATAACGAAACAGACATAGCAAGAGAGAAAAATCCAAGTTTATGAAAAGGATCTGGGACACACGCGTCAAAAATGATAGTTTCAAAATTTTCCCATGTTCGATGAAAATGCTGAGTAGTTACATCAATTTTTGGCTCACAAGGTTAACACTGACCTAATGGTCAAGGTCATGCCAGAAATCCGTCATCTGAGGATGGAGAAAGTGGCCGGTCGAAGAATTCCGCCGTTATTTGATGCAGTTGGTTCCGGAAAAATGTGCAGGAAATTTTGTCGCGATGAGGAACGATCAGAAAGCCTCTACTTTTGCGAAGAAGTGGGCGGTCCTCTGAACTGGACTTCGTTATGTTCTCAAAATTGACGAAATTTCACAGACCTCGCGAGTTGTCCAACCAATACGGGATTTTGAGTGTCCGGACGTAGTGGAATGTTTTCTCGCGTCAGATGCAGTTGTGGAATCAGGAATGAAAAGCGAAATTACGTGATAAACGGAAAACGGAAAATGGTCATGTGAAGTATGACGAATAATGAAATATGTGATTTTCTAGTCAAACCTTTATATAAAATTCATAATTCCGTGTCATCTAATAAAATATATAGCACTACCGAACAGTTGTTATCGTATAACGTGGAAAGAGATTGATTAACGGCTTTTTCTAGTATATGAGGACAAAACGATTACCACAGGTGGCCCACAGACACACAGCGATCAAATGGAACAGTCATAGACGGCAGTCACAGTGTCAGAACAAACCACGTTACAGGGGATATCAGGAGGCAACGCGAGAAATCCCAGTCCAGATGGTGCACAGACGCTCGACCGCAAACTTGCAATCTGATTGGTTGAGTGAAGCCATACCATCGCCCACAAACATGCCATTCGGAATGAACCGGCCGAACTATGTGGCGTGATGCATCCTGGCTGTTTCGTTAGGAGATGCGCTTCCTAACATCAAGATCCCAGAATGACGTGAAGTGTAACCGTTGCAACAGCATAGTGAGAAATTTACCAATCCACGACCCTTCACAGGCTGTGTATTTGCATCAAGGAGAGAAACGGTAACCGTTCACTCAGTGTAACGTTTCACATGCATCGAAGTATTAAGGCAACCTTTTGAGTTCGCTAGTCACAAAACTTATAGAGATGCGTGGCTATATGCAATCTAGTTTACTCTGACCTGAAGTGCGTGAATCTGATTTGGTTCGGGATAACTTGCGCCATTTTTGTTTCCCGTTAATAAGGGGTTTTTCTCTAAAATTAGTACATCGCCATAAAGTTTTTGGGTGTGACAATCACTAGTTGAAATCTGTACATTTATGTCATATTGTTCTCAGTTTTCTTGCTGTCCCATTTCGGTAAGTTTCAACAAACGTTTACTTGCCTAGTTTGCCACCACGGTTTTCGGTAACTTACGTGAGTTTATTTCCGTTATTCTTTCTGCCCATTATCTGGTCCTACAATTGCGGTAGCATAACGTCAGTATTGCAGGTCATGAGGTTCGTTCGTCACTGTTGAACCCCTATCCTTGAGGGAATATAAATTCGTACTAAAAGCATCAAAGGATGTTATTGCGAAACACGGTTCCATCATCATTGTGTTAAGTTGAGAGTTACCCCAGTTGTCCACGGTGGTCTTCTGGGGAGCCTCTACAGCCGCCTCCCAGAATGAATAACAATTTGTTTTAATTGTACTCTACAAGTTAACAACGCCTCTTCCAAAAGAGGTGTGTTTGTTTACCAAAATTTCGTATGACGATATCTTTTGTGCGGAAGTTTTACACTGCTCTGTTCTGTTCACGAAATCTCGGAGGCAAGGTGGGTGTACATTTTAACTTCTTCGGGAAGGTTAGTATATGGGTTACTGTGCAGCTTGTCGAATTCTTCGTTGTGCTTGTTTGTGAAATTTTGCATATCTCTACGGTGGTGCCCAATTAACTGCTCTTGGGCCCCGATAACCCGTGTCACCCATCACGCGTAGTCCATCCCTCTTAGTTCATGCTATCAAGGGCAGGGTGCACCGGTAATTATTTGAAGTCAGAGAGAGAATGGGAGAGCAACAGTTGGACAAGCACCGTCTCTCGGCACGACCCGACTAACCGTTCCAGTTAATCCAGGGTTTGTACATCGGGCCGTCGTTCACCCCAGGGACAATAGACAGACTTATGTAAAAAGACGCAAACGCGCGGGAGTAGGTGATCCTAGGAAGCAGAGGCGCAGTCGACCGTGTCGTTCCAACATCTGACAGCATTTCAGTTTGTAATGTACGATCATCAGGCCGTTAACCTGGTGGGCAACATCCTCCAGTTTGGCTCATCTCAGCGTTCAAAGTTGTCATAACTAGTTATTACGTTCTTAGCTAGCGAAGTTCACCCCCCCCGATAGCTGCTGCATTCAGTATTGAGCGGGATAGCATACGATCAAAATAATACAGTCTGTGCACCCCACTTGGCTAAAACAATAAGGTACAGACAAATGTGTTAAGCTCGATCAGCTGAGAGCGACCGCAGGGAATAGGAAAAATACGGTCAACATTTAGGGAGAGTTGAGATCTCCGAGCAACAGGACGACGTTGCTCGTGAAAAGATTCGGCCAGCCCTCCTCATAATCGCCAACCGAACGAGTTCGAAGTTCCACAGACCAAGTCACATAGCTCAGCCGCGACTCTAAATGACGCAGTCAGAAACGATTAACATTCACTTACCCTGCATACGTAAGCAAACCGATTAAGTTTCGTGAGACTACTAGCGACCACCAAAGCGAAGCAAAACCCACGCTACATCTTGACAACACTGCACAGACACAGTAAATCTGCAGACTAATGATACCACCGCGACAGTTCAGCATCGCTTTGTTTAGCACCTAACAAATCCTCTAGCCACAACATTTCTGAAATCGGAACTTGCATTCCAGAAGTACTTTACGAATGGTGGAAATGAACCTGAGATTCCCAAAGAAATGAAAATACAGTCCGCACAATTCAGTTTAGTATATCTTAAAGGTGGGGATTCCGACTACTAGCTACATGGTATCTCGAGCCCCGATAAGTAACTCAGTAGTCCCCCGTCGTGAGTTCCACTGACCTGATTTTGTAAAAGCTGACGGGCACTACCGCGATGGGACACAAACGTGAATACTGAAAAAACCAGGGAGGGCAACTATTGTACACGACTGGTGTTAGGAGGAAGGACAGCAAAGAACAATATAGGATGGTGGACAAACCAAACGTTTATAATGACCCCAATGCACTATAACAATGACCCGAGATTTTTCTCCTAGTTGACATTTCACACAGGATCGTCGAAGCGTTTGCCCACTATCCGCTTGATGAGTGCGATTGTGTCTGTTTGCTTGCAAGTCTGTTGTTTTATGTTGGCCATCGATGCCAGCGTGCTGGCGCTCGACGGCTGGATCTTTAACCTTCGTAGCAATTATCGCGTACCACTGTGATGCGTCTTTTCACGGGACCTCCATTAACTTTGCACACAATTTATTCAGTTCCTTATTTATTCAGGTTTTCATTTCACGTCTGGCACCTAATGAGTGCAACAAGGACTTGTCAATTGAATACACGTGCGTACTGAAAACCAACCGGAAAAGCCCTAATAACGTGCATGGATCATCCGGCTCACCACACAGAGGAATGCTCCAAATGCTGGGAGCTCGAAAGTCGGTGCCAGTTCCACTGGGACGCTACGAACTCCAAGCTCTCAAAGTTAGGAATTTCTTGTAGCAAACTGTAAGATATAGCGGCCAAACTGAAAACGTGAATATCAACAACGGAAATCGAATCTAACGACCGTTTTATGAATTAACCGAGATTCTGATCAAGATTCATGCAGACAAATGATATTGTCGGCCAGTTCCACCGTCAACCGCACTGAGAAAAGAGAATGGTCGAAATTAAGTTTGCTCCTCAGGCAAAATTTTACGTCAGGCTGAATAACAATCCTCATTCGTTTGCTAATCCCTAGACGTATGAACTTCGCTCGTGGGAGATAAAAATACGGTAAAAATGCATTTGAATGCCAAATTTAAATTAAAGTTCACCAAACAGGATCCAGGTTTGTAGATATGTTGTCGATCGACTGATAATCAAAATTAAAAGACAACCTGACTGTAGACAAAGCAGCAAACAAGTACATAAAATGATCTTCGCATGCTGGATAGGGAGCAAAAAGTCAGCCATTGGTTGGATCTGTCAGTATGTACCTTGAACTGTTGAAAGCAGTATGATTCTGACGTCCATTTCGCGGAAAAACACTCGGAAAAGGACAACAAGTATCTAAAAATGCCACAACCGGTATCAGGCGTAGCACTCCGCATAAAACGTAGAAGATGAAAACTTGGCTGTCAATGGAATAAGCGTAACTAGAACCGTCCTCGCATTAAAGTTTGCAGGTCCCCTGAAACAGATACAGCACTGTAGTGTTGCGACCGCAAAAGACGCTTGACCTGCAAAGTTGTTTATTACACTAACTCCCGTACAGGTTATGTTAAAACATAGGACCACGAACACGTACACTCATTTGCACGGCTGATGTGCGTTCACATACATTGGGTGGCAGTACGTTGTCATTCGCCCTGGTGGCACTTCCCCATAGCGCGTACACACTATTCCGATAGTCGCTTCTGGTCCATCGTCTTCCTGGCGTTGAGGCTTGCCCTTTAGTTCCCGAATGTACGCACTATACTACTCACAAACGAGACTGCCTGTTACACAACAGTAGCGACAGTTTTAGTGTGCCATATATTCCACAAATCTTCTTACTTACTTTGACTTGCTGTAGCATTGAAATTGTTTGGGTGCCTGTTAGTTCTCCCCCGTTCGTCATACCATCCAAGGCCATACCAGTTTCCGGTCGTTTGCCTGTCAATTTGTCGTGCAGTATTTTCTACTGGCTCGAGTGCGCTTTGTTCGAATCTTGCTTTTCAACTCGACATAGAAATTCATTATTCAGATTACTATTATAACTGACGTAGAGTATAGAAACAGTTCAAGTAGTTAAAACCTTCCAAAACCGATGTGAGCAAACACTACTTAATGGCACGCCTCGTACTATTCCAAAGGAAATCAACAGCATGTATTAGTGTACACAATTTTCTCGCTTGTCTCGGATATAGTGGTTCATCATGAATACTGGATTGTCAACCACTGAAGTTTGCGGACACCAAAACTTCCGTCATTCACTTCACGGGAGCAGTAATGAGTGGACCATGAGTTAAGTGGGTGGTATAGAGTTAAGCGGTGAAAAATGGAAACACCTCATGATAAACAGATAGGTCTCAACGGAGTTTGAACTTAATGGAACCACCGACCAACAATCGTCAGAAATAAGATTATCTGTGCCATGTGCACTGGACAAGTTGTGGTTACAACCGTATAAGGAATTGAAAATGAACGTCATCATTGAACCCAAAAAGAGTCTAGTACAGCGAAGTTTGTCTTCAATAAAGTAACTATTTGGTGTTATCAATTACCAACATGGTGTGTAATTTTCAGAGATGTTTCAGTCATATTGAGTCACAGTGATATCACCACTTGGTTACATGGGGTTAGCAATGGGTGGTCCGAAAGATTAAGTCCTGACGGTGTTGACAATTTGCAGTCATATTGGCAGCTGTCAACGAATTCTGCAGTTTGTGGAAACATTCACCAACAGTCATCAGATCCGTTGTCATCCATAATGCATATCGCTAAACTGTCATGACTGAAATTGTGCAACGGAGTGCATATAAATTTGTTGTCCGACGGATCGTAGAGTTTAGAATGAGCTTATTACTCTCACAGAAGTTAGAAGTTGATAGAACACTGACAAAATAGTCCTTGGAATTCCATCTTTTGTGCAGTTATGGAAAAGAATGGAAGTACCAATAGGTTAGCACACGGTTCAGAGTTGAATAGGTCTATATCAGTTATCATATGTTGTTACGGGATATAAGGCTTAATCGTTTTTTCATGTACACTTGCATAAGAACGAAGTGGGTTTCAGAAAGTTACATACCTTAGAATACAATTGAACCAGTGTACACTCTTCGATGGAAGTCTGTGGAGACGACATCACTCGAGTTAAGGTTAAGTTCATCGGCAGGTAAAAATGAACATGCGTTTTAAACCGTTAGTAACCGGCACAGTTCACTTGAACAAAGATAAAGGCAAACACCGGTTAACTCGAGTTACACTCCAGAAGCGCAGATGACAATTATGCCAACAAAACTACATCGTCAGTCCAAAAGATATAAACTCTGTAACTATAAAATAGCACGGGATAATAAATGTGTACAACGAACACCCTGGAACTCCCCCAGCAGAGTGGTCATCAATGATAACAGACGGCAACACTCGATCAAAATTCAAGTTTACATTCATAGTCGACCAGACGTTTGGGAAAGTCTATCCTCCCGCAGGCATGTTTACTGATAAAAAGTATAGGAATTACGCCAGAGGTGTTTCTTTTAGGCTTTCTGGCACAAGCAGTGTACTATGGAGGGTAAAACTCTGAGAAATTTATTCGTCTTGGTCAACGAAAGTGCTTTAGTTACAGATCAGAGTATGTTTGTCGCCTTGAGGAAGCATCGTTTGAGGACCATCGCCAACCGGTTGGAGTGGATTTCGTGATATAGCATTGAATATAGTAACAGACAGGAAGGTGTCTGACTCCGGTGTCTTTCGCTCCGGACACTGGTTTTTGCGTGGTTAAGTTGAAACGGAACAATAACGATATGTTCTTACTGATAGTAACTCAATCTCACCAGGAGAGTGGAAGCCATATACCTGCGAGGTGTAACAAAATCAATAGAGGAAAGACCTACACTTTATTAACGATACCCGCACTCACAGAACTATCCCTATCAAGCCTCAGTGTCAATCTATATACGACATATTATGGGAACCATTTACACCTTACTATAGTGTCCAAGGAGGAGAGTGAACAGCAGATCGAACTGAAAAATGCTTCTAAGAGGCGTAATGAAGCACACACCATCCCTACAACGTACAAATCTGAGACGATAAGACATGAAGGTCGTACGCGGAAATTCTGGAAGCGTCGTGATTTTGTTGACACAGTTACTCTAATTTCTGTACTGTTTCAGTTGCTGAAATCGTTCAATTCTACCATTGGAATTCTTCCCATTATTCCGTAAAGGTGAACAAGAAATGCGCGAAGTAACTTGCGTAAACCTATCTAATGGAAAATTATACACAAAAATGTGTAATCGCATAATCCGTTGAAACGTCGAATAAATATCACAAATGCTCACATAGTGTTACAACCACACTTAATGAGGAATCCTTTTCTTCTATTCTGGACTAAATAAACAGCAACGAAACTGTCGATTGGGAAAGAAAGTATACTCTACTGAATCTGCGCCAAAAGCTGGGGAAGCAGGAGAAGATCTCACACATTCCGTGGCATCAACACATCTTGTGCAGCGGGCACAGGCGACATCTTCCCATTACAAACACGACTGAATGTCTCTGTCTATCTAACTCAATCATGAAGGAGTACGAGTTCGACGTTGTAATTTTTGGATTAATAGCCTATCCAAACAGTTAACTTCGGCAACCCTCCACCAACGAATGCTGTCAGAGCTGTCACACTGAAAGATATTGGCCCTGCACAACCGTATCCAACAACAAAATAGTGATTTTATTTGGACACCTATTGGCTGGCCTCATCCATGTTGTACATACAGGCCGAAGTTCAAAAATATTCATATTGACTGAAAATCAGAACCCATCGACGGCAGCTCACTAAGTTACCGACTTCGAGGCTTGCACATTACGGACAAAGTCATTGAAACAACGAGCGAAGAGTCCACCGTAACAAATATCAGTCCTCTTTAAAGGTCGTTAGACAGGAGTACACAATAATTCCAAGTTCCTTAACGCAGATTCATTCTTGGTCAGAAAGTCTTTCCTTCGATAGCTTCATGTGTATAATCCTATTCCGTTTTCAGATGGACTTCCGTCAGCTTAATCGCATCTAACCTCCTACTGCACAAGTCAATGTGTGAACCAACTGAGGAGACGTCCAGATTGAGTCAATGCGAGCGAGCAACGGATTAATCCCAGGATATACAACAGTGAAAATGCCGGAAGGACGAATGTTTTATACTCGTTGCTATGAGAAATGGGTATTGATACGTTCCGCGGTGTGGTTGTACTCCGAAGTAACCACGTCGTACATTGTCAGCGACACATCGAGTACTGTCCGTTTATGGTTCTTAATCACAGAGTGAAACGCAGGTATTCCTGCATGAGTCTTCTCTCTCCATCCTGGCTGATTTTTACTTGCAGATGGGCTAATCAGAAATTCGGGCGAAGACAAGCCAGCCTTCCCACGTTCCACTGTTTTTTTCGAGCAAAAATCGATATGTTTCATGAGAAAGAGATCCTGTCATGCGATTGCTCAGTTATGCACCTCCGACAACAAATGATACAGTGTCTTGTACTGGCCGTTGAAGTTGACTGCAGGGAGGGGCTGAGGTTTCCGGCCTTTCAGCGGGTGAGTTGTCAAATTGTGCCACACCAACCAGCGATCACGAAAAGAGACACGACCATTATATATTAGGATAAGCGCAACAGAAGGCCTTACTATACGGGTGAAAGTGCTTGTGAAACATAGGGAAGGAATGCGAATGCAAGGGAAACACGTGAAACGCTAAAATGATGTTCGCAGATGCCTTCAGGCTATCAGTAACAAAAGCTTCAGGCGCGGCTGAAAAGTTTTAGATGACTACTTGAGAATGGCTTGCCCTGCGCTAAAATATTCTTCCGCAGTGCAATCATGGGTCTCCTCCCCTCAGTTGTTTCCGTCCCAAATAGCTTGTAAAAGTGGCCAGCAACAGAGAATGTTCTTGAGCTATAAGTCAGGGCCGACAGTCAAGATCCACGACCTTGCTTTGTGCACGAATGACCCACTTAAGCTTGACGCAGAGTCAGTCACACGAAGTATAGTTCATAAATAACCCATCGGTTCTGCCGATGACGTCGAAAACATCTGAACCCACAGTATGGAGTATATGGCTGTAAAACCTACCTTCACTCATTGTTCATTGTAGCCATCCGGTTGAAAAAGTATCGACTCCAAAAGGAATTCGTGTTTCAGCGAACATTGCTAACAAATGTCAACTACTTACATGTTTTCGAGCCGTGCCAAGTACATTAAAGGAAGACATCGTAATGTCGATCCGGAGTGTCCTAATTTGCACAAACGTCTCGTCCGTGATGAACGTTCACGGGAATACATGTTCTCCTATCATTTCCAAATACAGTCCAAATAGCTTACGCCGGACAGGATATTTCTCACTGGAAACTTATTCATAAGTTATGGGTCGGCGATGTCTCCCTGCCATCTGTAACCGAAAACTGGCAAAACCCCACAATTCGGAAGTTTCGGGAGATGCTTGATGCCGAATTTGTGTTCGTTTGCTCCACGTGTGCCATCCACATTCACCATTAGGGAAAAACGTTTAAACAGCTGGATTTGAGTTCTTTGTGCAAAACAGACGTGTTTGCATCTGTTACCCTCATGTTGAGCAGTACGCAGGATACCCTTGCAATCAATCTGCGCAAACATTTCCGGAGGATTTTTTGGCGCCTGATAACAGACGTAATTCCACGAAAATGCATGACATTTCGGGCTTCAGTCCGTGTCAGTGGTTGTAATGATCTTGCCGAAAACATTCGATACGCAATGTGTGAATTTAGCAGATGTTCTACTGTACACACACAGAATCCCATAATCGTTCAAGCTGCTTACGACCAACCTTCGATTAAATAGTAGAGATTCATACATGGAGCGAGTAAGAGACGATTGCGCACTAACTAGAAGGAACTTACAGCTCAACAAACAGTTCTTCGGTCGAAAAGAAGCTGTGATTTACAGCTGCTGTTGCGAGAACCAAGTCATTGTAGCTGACGGCAAAGTAATACCATTGGCAGTCAAAATGATGAACAAAAACTTAATAACGAAAAAACATTTCGCGTATCAGAATACATATACTTTATTTGTACACGTATGTACCAACGTATACCACTCACGAAGTATCAAAACAATAGAAGTCGCATTGTAGTAGTTCAGTGAGTCAGTCACAGATGACAGTACACACAATGTCCAACGTTCGCAATCGAAGCACAATAAGGTCTACCTCACAAAAGAGAAAAGCCACAAGTCAACGAGAAACGTGTATTGGCACAACACAGATACCGAAGGAGCTTCAGTTCACATGTGTCCTTGTCCATGTATATAGAGGTCCCACGATCCAGAAATATACAACCAATCAGAAGTGACCTCACGTTCACTGACCGCTGACCTCGGGCTCTGGTTGGTCACTCTTCCTCAGCCTGATACACAGATGCGGCCAGCCCGCGTGTTCGATGATCTGAAAGAAGGCGGAATGGGGTGTATGTGACAAAACAAGACGGTGGCGCACCGCACGTTATCAAAGCACCTAATTTTGGAGACAATACAGGTTACTGAAAACTAATTATTGCTTGATTAAATCGAAACAAAATGAGTCAGTTGCACAGGTTTTGGTAGCATACATATTTACGCCAGGCGCCAAAAGCGGACAGCGGATTACGTGACGGATTATTTTGCTGAAAACTATCCGCAGGGAGCGAATGCTCACTTAGGTAGACCGTTAATATGTGAGGTTGTAACATAGTCATAATGGCAATGGACGGAATTTTATAGAAGGCCTAAAATATGCCCATTTTGTTGTAGGAAATGATTTTGTTTTAATGTGTTAAAAATGTTTTTTGAGGACGTTAGGGAATCGCGATATTTTGATAAAAAATATGTTGACGAGATAGCTGATATGATTTGGTTGATAAAAGGATTTTAGCAACGATTAAATGATGAACGTGCGTAATATGAGTTGTGAATCATTTTTCTTCAACTTGTGCATTCAATAATCCCAAATAATGGAGGCACGTGAGATCCGAAGAAAATCCGGCTGACTTAGCTTCGCGCGGATTGAGGGGCGGCCTACTAAGAGACAAGTGGCTGAAAGGTCCTGAGTTCTTGAGTCGACCTTGCAGGTCATGGCCTCCGAAACCCAACTCTCTCGTTGAGCCCAACGACATCGATTTGAAGGAAGACACCGGCTCACGTTAACTTCGTTGCACGAGCAAACGGTTGAATAACCTTATTATTCGGTATTCAAGTTGGATTCGATTGCTCAAAGCCGTGGTGTGGCTTACCCGGTTCAGATGATACATGAGGAAAGTCCATGACGGGCGCTCCGAATCGGTTTTGAAAACCGGCCCACTGAGTTTAACGGAGATCAGGACTGCAGAAGTAGAGCTGATTAGATCAGTGCAGTCCATGAGTTTGCCCAAGCGCCGCCATGTCTTTTTCCTCATTATAAGATATCATCACGAAGTCGAAGGTCATTCCGGAAGGTCTCATGTGTTGTGTTCGTTAAGGAGGCAATTCTGGATCATACAGGGTGGCGCGGCGGTTAAGCAAATCATTAGGATCGTGCTTAGCCTTCAGGCGTCGTTGCGTGTCAGTCGGTAAGCAACTAATGCCCCTCTACCATCTGTCAGGGTAAACCCAGCATGGCATCCGTTCACGAACGTTGGATTAGATTATTTTGGACCCTTTTGTGTGAAGAGGGGCAGGACTTCCGAAAAAAGATATGGATGTATATTCACGTGCTTTACAGTCCCGAGCCGTGCATATCGAAGTAGCCCACTCGTTGAATACCGACTCGTTTATTATGGCCCTGTCACGATTCATCGGACGCAGAGGTAGGCCTGAGGCTATTTTTCTGATAACGGTATCAATTTTGTAGCCGCTGACAAAGAGCTTAGAGGCTGGGTTCGCAACTTAGGTAGCGAGTCCGTCAATGACAAGCTCTTACAAAAGGGAATTCAGTGGCACTTCAACCCACCGTATGCTAGTCACCGGGGTGAAGTATGGGAGCGATTGATTCGATCTGTCAGATGTATTTTGAGCGCAATCTGCCGAGAGCAACGAACCGATGACGAAACCCTCTTAACTTCATTGGCTGAAGTAGAGCGTATATTAAACAACAGACCATTGGTTCCTGTTGTCGCAGGTGGTCCTGACGAAGTCGCATCAAACCCGAATGACTTACTTCTCTTGAAGAGCAATACAGGGTTGGCCCCAGAATCCAATCTGGTAGATAGGTACACTAGGTGTTGGAGACAAGCGAATCACATGGTAACTACCTTTTGGAGAAGGTGGTCCCGACAGTATGTTTCATCGTTAAAAGTCCGTCAAAAATGGTTGACGAGGTAACGTTACTTTCGGGTGTGTGACATTGTTCTTGTTGCACCCAATCAACTGACTAGAGATCAGTGACCTCTGGGCCTAGCTATGACATGTGAAGTGGACGCTGACGAACTAGTCCGTACT
>LOND01004479.1:19914-32884 GCA_014220965.1 Paragonimus kellicotti
ACCGATCACTATCTTACACAGACGGCTCAGGCAGCCAGAAAAATAGCAATGCTGCCAGTACAAACAGTATGTTCGTCATCGATCTGTGGGCTAAAGCCAACTTCCTTCACCCGCAGTAAAGTTCAGTGTTGTGTTCGTACACTAGATGCAATCGGCTTAACCTTCTATCTCCACTGATGTGAAGTAATTACAATGAATTAGCTCAACAAACGTGGTTTCAGTCACCTGTTATCGACGGTGTTAATGATTCAACAAAATATCGCTACGCCCCTATCCATAGTAGAACCATAGAATTTATGGTACTTTTGTTTCACAACACCTGTGAATATGCCGTGCTGCACATGCTTTGGTAAGATTGTTTGTCCTCCTCTTTGTTTCAACTGCACGATCTGTTTGAACTCCACAAATAGCACGATTGCACCTAGAACTCTGAGATTTTCTATCAGCTCTTCGTGTGCAAAGCTTACTTTCATAGAATTCTAAGACGGGCCCTTTTCTAAATCAGTTATTTTATCTTCTTGTGACTTGACTTGAATAGGATACATGCAAATTTAAGTGCCAGTCACATGGAGATTCATCATTAGACAGCCGACTGACGATGCAGCTCGTCAGTTTTCATGAAGTGAACAATGACGCACATCCGGCTTTCTAATGTCTACACTCCTAGCTAACTTTGTGTCAGCGCGTCCATCCCCAAATCACTGTAGTCACCTGAAATGACCACATAAGACTGTCATGACTATTTATCGTATTTATGTACAAAAATATTGTTCTCAATAAAGTTTACAAAAATTCAGCCCATAACTCTGTAATAAGAATTGCTCACTTGTCGCGAAAAGTGATTACTATTGAGTCTGTAACGTGAAAAATGTCTACAGAGTAGAAATGGACATGGCATTTCGCCGCTGGGTGTGGATTTCAGTAAAACGCAATTGTAGGCAAACAGCTGAAAAGAATCTTTTTACAGCTTTCGAATATATCATTACTCACAGCATTTGAGGGCACATTTGACCACTATTAAAATGGCGAATTCAAGTGGGACTAAACTAATCTTATTCATATCCGAATGAGCCAAAAACGGTTTGCTAACAATACAACACTCCCTGTCACTCTATCTAACTAATCGGACCTAGACAGAGCAGTTAGGTAGACCACAGTTGCTCGTCGTTACGACGCTATTTGCCATAGTGCTTTTGATGATAGATTGTATAAGTGCGATAGAACTGACTAATCCTAGATAGCTGACATATACCTAAGGAAGATTGTTGACGTGACCCCAGCAGAATAGCATATCACAATAATTTGGCTTGTATCGTCCTTCTTCATTCCTGACGCTGTCTCAGTTCTAAATTCACTGCTACGAGGTAATTTATTTCCTAAAAACCGAGCCTCCTCACGACATCTAGATGTGTATAAGAGACAGACCCTATGGAACAGGAGTTGTTCCCATTCTGCACTCTGTTTTTCATTGTTCGTGATGTTTCTATTTCAGACAGGTTTAATTTAAAGCAAGCGTTTTTATACAAGCCATTGCAGTCTAGCTCACTTCTAGACAGTTGTCGGGCGCCAAGTCCACGTCTGATACGCGATACAAATGGAGGGAATATTTAGCAGAGAAGTCTATATGAAGTTATCATTCCATGGCGATCACCTAAAACAAACGACGTTTGGAAGCATCAACACAGTGTTAATTGAAGTATACGACGCTGCAGAACTCTGACTATGACAAACTTTGCTTTGCCTAATGGTCCTGTAAACGTGTCTGTGCGTAACAATAGTGGCATCAGTACACACATAAGCTGTTGTACAGCTGTATTAACGGCTGTGTTGAACACTGGCTATACTGTTGCTGGAAGAGTTAGTAGATACGTGCCTAAGTGGTTAGTTTAACTGACGACAGTCGAAAAATGGATTTCAAGGAAACAGACCAACCAAACTCATCAAATGGCATCCATTTGTTAGTGGATAGCTCACTATTTTGCTGTGACATGAAACAACCGCACTGACTAAAATACACCAAGCTGTTTGCGACTGTTGGTGTCAAACCATCTCTTTGTATACACAATAGACTAAATATGCAGTTAAATTCACACGCTGGCCTTCTACTGGAATGTATTCAGGAGACAATCTGTTTTCTAACTAAAACGCCGTTAGCGTCTACGTCTTGTGATAAATATGATTGTAGGAAACGGCTATATTTTTTGTAACAATAGTTCTCCGCGTTAACCGTGGGTTCCTTTGGAGATTACGCGGCAAATCAGCAGAGCAAAAGAGAAAGCATTTACGCCACGCAACCTGGTGGTTGTGTCAGCTGAGTTCTGACGAAAGCAGCATGAGTTCGTTTACATAGACAGCTATATCTGGTTGACGGGAAGGAACAATAATTCATAGCAAATCGAGTTTAACTGTCCATCGAAAATGCATTTCACGGTCAGACTTCAGTTAAAATTCTGAAGTACAATGGCATGTCGCTCCCTTTTGCCGTCTTCAGCAGAGTGTGGCAATGTTTCCTTTTCTCCTTAGTTCCCCCTCCATTCATTAGCCCTGTTCAGTAACGTTACTTAATTAAGAGAGCTCAGCAATATCACGCTAATCTGCATCACTCAGTGTTGCGTACACGTCACGATCGCCTGTGTGCCCCACACTCGTGCTGAGACTCAAGCTGCGTTCTGATTGGTCGCGCCTTCAACGGCCAACGACTCATTCGTCCACGCACATAAGAATGACGCTACCGCTTGTAAATGGGACAATATAGTTTGTACTTCTACTGAGTCACGTGTTCTCTCTACCGTTGTCATAGCCTGTAAGGCTTAATGTTGATAGCACCGAATAGGAATACAACACTGGCGTCGCGTTAAACGAACCTGTCCGATGATTTTTAATCTGCCACCTCCGGAGCCCTATTGGCGTGATGCTGCCATACAGCCAACCGAGAGTGATTGGACACAGTAGAAAGCCGCATTTACAGAGTACATGGATTTGCTACTGATTGATACTACTTTCAGTGAGAGCCTGAAGTTAAAGCTGCTTCGTCATTTGCTGGGCAATGAAGGACAACGTCACTTCGACGCACTTGACTTGCAGTCAGAAATTTCGTTAAACGATGCTCTCGTTATACTTGACCAAGAATGGGGGTGCAGAACGAACGTAATCACAGAAAGATTCGGGTTTCGCCAGTTGAAACAGGATGCTCTGGAACGTTGGAGCAGTTTACAGCCCGTCAAGTAACGCAAGCGAGCCAAGATACTCCTGGTGACGACTCGCCATCGTTATTGACAGAACACATCTACTCAGTACCTAATTCTACTTTCACTGGGAAGCAACAGCACGGGTTTTCAGAGCCCAATCTCCCTTCACCGGACATTCGAACGGTGGCCAATTGTGCACACCGGCGTACAACTATTGAGATGGAATTCGATTCCGCTCCTCCGATAACACAACCGCGCCCGATTCCTCTGGCCAAACAGGAATCAATGACTGCTGTCATAGAGGAAGTGTTTTCGAACGACTTGGTCGAACAAATCGACAGTTCCAAATGGGTTCACCCATAGTCACGATGTTAAAAAAGGGTGATACGTTACGAATATGCAATGACTGGAACGAGGTTGTGATGGATAAATTCATACTCCCAACGGCCGATGAGCTACTGGTCAAGATGGCTGACGCTCAGTTTTTCCCAAAATCGGATTTAAAGAAAGCATTCTTCTACATGCCGTTAACGCCAGAATCCAAGTACCTTACAGCCGATGGACTTTTCCACCGTTGGAAACGTCGTCGTGCCTACCAGTCAACTTACAGAACACTAACATCAGCAATACAGCTTGGGACATTCGTCCGCTGGAAAGAGCGGCAAGCGAGGCAAAGGTCAACCGGTACTGTCGAGACCGATTGGAATAGCTCGGACCTGTGGACCGGGAACGGTCGCAAGGTCAATGTCAGACAGCTCTACACAACTCTGGTGCAAACAGACGCACACAAATTACCACACCACGTCTACGCTGTGTGATCCCTGACACACCAACACAAAAACAAGGTCGATCAGCCCGTCACAGGACACAGACCACACGCTTCAATTTTGACAACCGTCCATACCATAATAGATCTGTTGTAGGGAATCGATTATAACTTATTAGCGCACTACTTTCATTTTGTTGATCAATATATTCCACTGATTCCTTCGCATATTAAACCAACAAGCGGAAGATTTAGCAGAAAGAACACAGTATGTAAACGATGAACAAGTGTTCTTTAATAATGATCTACCAATCTGGACATATTTAGCCTCATATTTTGAGTGAGTAAAAGTGAACTATGATAGTAGAAATCTGATTGTTGGTCTGCTCATTGCATAGTTGCAGCCAACGCGTGACCAATGTTATTATATAAATACAACGGTGGTAAACTCTTCCTCTAAACCTATTGTGTCTGATCTCTTGAGACCTGCTGCGACTAAGATTGCATAAGTACAACCTATACTTTTAACTGAGAATTATTCTTCACACTTTCGTTTAAGCAGACTGGCAAAAATTGTCTGTCATAAATGAGCTACTGAAATTCACTTTGAAAGTCGCAATCACTCGCGGTAGAACTTCCTGCATAGATTAACCGGTAGCCAGTCACTACCAGACTTACAGTTTCGACAGCAAAACTTAATATTCCTGAGCAACAGTGCCCATCACGAAGGACACAGCCAAGCAGGACATAGTGAAGCAAAAATGTTAGTATAAAGCCACCCGTGTATGTAGAATTTATTGATCGGGGTTAATGGAATTTTAATAAGGGAGTATAAACTTGGATGTCACACATGTGTGGTATCATTCCAGATAGGAGTTCCCGACGAACATATTTTACTCATTTCATTCTTAAAGTGGAAATCATCATCACTCAGTAAGGTTTATTAAATAGTTTCTCTACATACTATCCATTCCTGTGAAAGGTCGCTTCCTCACTGTATTTTGAGTTGAACACTTCTCCAGTTCTTTAGTGAAAATTTTCACTAGGTTCTCTTTGAAATGCAGGTTAGAGTTAACATCAGTGTTAATAATACTTCACGTTTGAAGGGATTAACTAGGTTTATTCAGGCAGTTGTATGTCGGAATGTGACATATATAATGTGCGCTCGAGAAGTGGTGTTGCAACTGGTGTGTTTTTGGATTTAAATGAGAGGCTAGAGTCTGTTTACTAATTTAGATTACTGATGAGTTGGGCCGACTGGATAGTCAATGGGAATGCGACAGCTGCGATCAATTGTGGGTGATGTTCAACTTGAAGTTTCTAATTCAGTTGTTTCTCCAGAGAGTAACCTTCCTTTTAAACCAGTTGTTTGGCATCAGTGAAATTCGTCAATGATAAAATTTTATCCCTTCCGTCGATCGTGCCACTATAATTTCAAGTTATTAGAGACAATATCTAATCTCCAGTGATAACTAAAGTACTTGAAAATGTGTATTATTCAGTCAGTAAAATTTATCGGTAAAATTAGCCTCCTGATTATCCAGTTACGGCTGCTTCACTTGTCTCACATACACTTTCAGGTCTCGAATCTGCTGCACGGCACATGACAGCTAGCCTTGGATCGATCGACTTATATTAATGACTGGATGAGACGACAGTTTTAACACATAAAGACTATGTTTCCTGTATTTAGTTTCTTCAGAAACAATTGACCCTTTGACCGACATCTGACAACCCATACCGATTTGGTTTTTGTGTAACTGTTAACGTATCCCCCATCGACTGTAACTAACCATTGGAACCCAGTAGTGACGGCGATCTGTTAATTTCTGCTTCGTTTAGCTGCTCATGACTAGCCTGCCTTGAATGGCGCCAAATTTTTAACAGAAACCTTTAGTCTGAAGAAACTTCTTTGTCAGAAGTGAAACGTCACCGATAGTACAAATTACCGATTGTTCCTAAGTCATTCTGAAATTGTGGACACTCAGCCGGTCTCAGCCATATTCTATCCGACTACATCTTCCACTTCATTTCGTCAAAGATGCCTGTTCGGTTAATGTTTCTGTAACACAGTGAGCGGTAAAATGCAACAGGTAATTTGTTACCTACCAGTTAACTCATATTCAAATGATTGTGAATTTTGAAACAACTAGTTTCCCTTCAGGAGTTTGAACAAAGTTAGAACACGAAAACTGGTAGATGCAAGCATTTCGTATTGACTCGTCAGTACCAAATTTACAATAACATGGATGGTTTTTTATAAAAGCAACTCAGAGTAGGCGTCATCCGTTGGTTAGAGACGCTATCCGAGATGGCAGCGTGTCGCAGTCAATGGCGTACCTGCATCCATACCATTTCTAGTTCTTTTGCTTAGACTTCTATTAATTTTCAACCTTCTTAGTAACGTTTTCTTCTAGGATATTCCACGTCACTGTTGAGGTGAGCGGCAGCCCAACCACTCGGACATGGCTGCCATGATGACGGTGATGATGATCAGCAACATCGCCGTTCTCCGGTAACACGGAATTTTGTAAGCATTTAGACAAGTGTTCCTTCACTCAGGAGATCAGGAATCTTTCAGTTCTACGTATGTAACTTTCTCCGTAGTTAAATGTAAATTGGTTAACACAATGTGATATGGCCCTAATTGGCTGGTCTCTTTTGCTTGAAGGCACTGGTAACTTCTGGGTCCGAGACAGTACACGGAGTTCAGTTGCATTAAATGTTGGTTTAGGTGAATTTCTTGGTCGTTTTGTTTTAACATGAAGTGACCACCCTTAAAGAGCAACTCCATGTAGAACTTTCTTTTCCAACAGTGACCAGCTCCTTAGATGACCCTTATTGTCTACTGTGTCTTTCTGTGAATTTCCTCTACTCATGTCTACATTCGTTTTTTCTTTGATAATGACTATCTGCTCGACATAATTGCACCCACAACAAAGACATACCGATCGCTGGTTTTCACATCATTTCGATAATGAGCCCCATTTAAGCAATTCGTGGTGGAAAAAATAAATTATTTAGCATTAACATTTAGACAAACATTACCCAACTCCCAACAATTTGCCGAATAGTTGAAACTCTGGTAACACTAAGTATCATACTGGCTCCACACACAGTTTAGTATACTTATAAGAAGATACTAAGAACACTTTTTTGAGGCACCCATACCCTATTTTTGTAAGGTTGCGTTAACAGTTAACATTCTGAATACACTTTCAGATGCCAAACTATGGGTAACTTTTGTTCTGATTTTGATCACCGATGCACCGATACACGTCTATCAACAACTGATTTCAGGAAGGTGGCTGAGTTGTGCCTCAGTGTGCGGTTTATGCAATCATTACAGACAGTCCATCTTTGACATTATTGAAAAGGACTCAAAATGTGGAACATCTTTATCAATGGCATTTGTGATTTTGAATGTATTTCGGAATTTTCTGTTTCGATTCAATGTATCATGGTACAACGTGTCTGGATGTGCCCTTGACGTACCTACGAGCGTAAAAGGATTCGAGTTACTAAGCCATTCATCTAGTTAACCACACTCATCTATTAGGAAATGTAGCAGCTAGTGACTGGTTGTGATTCAAATTCCCTTCGTATCAGCCAACCGTTTTGATAATGCGTTCACCCCGTTGCATTTTTGACTATATTCATTGTGTGGTTTGGAAGTATTCCCTCGTACTTCATATCATGATATTTTGATACATAATTTGAAAGTTCTTTTGACGAATTACGTACGAAGTTCCAAAGTCATTCATGTGTAATATTATCTACGACAGCCTGAATGTACGGTCCTCTGATCGCGAGTATCATATTGCTTGAAAGTTGAGATGGTTACCTGTTTGTTTTCTGGAGGACACATCAGGGCAAGAGACTACCCAAGTTCTACAGCCTCCATCAACAACAGTATGGTAACAGATGTTACGCAATGAGGTTGAACGTAACAGAAAAGGCGAAGAGGTACGGATAAAATGACGGTGTGATAAGGTAGACATTTAAAGCAAATCTTAATGAACAAAATATTTTGTAAATATCTTGATTGTATCGTAACAGTAAAGGTTAAGCTGTACTGTAGGTGACCTGAGCTATTCAGTAGAAGTTCAATCATCAACACCATAAATTTGATCTGATACGATAATTTTCAGTTGCGGTAATATACTTGTCTCCAATTTATGTCCAACATCACTAGTACTCTGAAAAAATAATGTTCATCAAGTTGTTATTTGTGGAAGGTGCAGAGAAACAAGGAATAACTTCCTAGAACCATCTTCTTTCCACATGCAAATAACATGGAGCATCAACTTTCCAGTGGGGTAGAAATAAAAGTTCCAGCAGAAAAATCATATCATTGACTTGAGGACATTCCACTGATATTGATCAATAACATCAATTGCTAATATTCTATTTTCTGCCTCATCTATGTTAGCCAAGCTGAGTTTTGCGTTTGATTCGTACAATTACTTCATTGAACAAAGCTAACGTTTTTCCCGTCTGTGCTGTTTGGTCAAACCACAGTGCGCAAATGGTGGTTATCACACTATCCGTAAAATACACATCTGCGGAGGACAACTGAAACGAAATTTCATTCGGCCCGTCGTAGCTGAGACTGCATGTAACTGATCGTAAAGTATCATATGCTCCAACTTAGGAACATTTTAACTCCGCTCCCAACTTTCATGCTGACAGACTAGAGAGGTATTTGCGCAACACAGTTTGAATGTAGAAAATTACATTTTTGTGATCACAATATTGTTATATGAATGACTTTCTGAAAGAGAAAACCTTTGCAGTTCCTCTGGCTGTTTCCTGTCTCACTTTATTGGAGGATTGTTTATTTTCCTCTCGAAGCCCAATGACATGGCTGCTTATGGGTTAGGATACCTCTGGGACAACAAGACACAAACAGAATAACAGTCAGTTTGTTTAATCACAATCCGGCATGGAAACCTGTTCCAAAATATGACCCATAATTGACAATGCTATAAACCATGCGCTGATATGTTGGAATACGAAGTTAACTATCTTTCAATTTTAAATCTTGAGCGTCAAACGACTGTACTTTGTCCCATCCTATCTTCCTCTCTGTTTACTGGCCTGCTGCGCTCGATGAACTGGTTATAAAGAACAATTCACTATTCCATTTAACCTAGTAGCTCATCCGAATTGAAAGCTATCAGTTTGTCTCATAATATGTCCTATTTTGTTTCAGAACTTCTGTAGGAATTTGTCAAATGGGCATGTTGATATATCACGTCTGTTTCGGAAGGTTCCTTAGTACCGTGAAACAAGTCAACATTTCAAGTTGAACATCACCCACAATTGATCGCAACTGTCGCATTCAACAAGTCAATGATTTCTGTGATTTCAACTTGGAGAGAAGTCCTAGTCGAGGGGTCATCGATTGGAGTTAACAGACAGTAACTGTGTCTCCTCTCGAGGCGATCGGGCAACCTGATCATTACTCACAAGCGAAAGTGGTTGAGCGTTCACATATGATAATTCGGTCGTGCCTAATGTGAGGTCAATGGCGCAGTGGTAAACACGGTTGCCTCATGAAAAGGCCGGAGTTCTAGTCCCGGCAGTGGCAAGGATATGCACTACTGACGAGCTCTAATGAGAGCGAAACTCGAGTCTAGTGCTTCTTTTCGAAAGGGGCCGACTGGAAAGTCTATGGGAATGCGACAGCTGCGATCAATTGTGGGTGATGTTCAACTTGAAATTAACCAAATCCCTACTACTCATCACAAGTCAACATTTATCTGATCGTGCGAACAAATGTGGGTAACCATATACACCTCAAATTACTGCGTTACAAATCAGACGTGGGGCAGGGTTTCTCACTTTACTGGAGTAACTGATGAGTACAGATTGTAAACATATGTGAAGCGGACAGAAATGAACTCACGTCAAACAGTGAGATATGTTGATCGGCGAATTGGAAGTGAGAAGTATGAATTTTTACTGTAGTAAATTTTATATAGCCCACTGACTAAGTCAGTTAATACACTCACCTAGGCAATTTACTGTGTGGGGCAGCCAGTAAAATCTGTTGCTTGACGTAAATAAATGTAATTATGTCTCGTTTTTTTGTAAGACAAGTCCTGCCACTCAGGTTGACTGCCCACATTTGAAAAAACAATAGCTGCATAATTTACCAGAAGTATCCTCTTGATTCCAACTGCTTAGTTCATGAACGGCTCCATAAAACTTTGTTGTACTCTGGAGCCATTAACAATCTGATTTCTTTTTTGTCCATTATTTTTATGCATATTACTTGCAACGCAAATACGTACTAATTGCCACTTGTTTGAACATTAATCCACTAACCTCCGTACACTATTATCTCTGATTACGCCCGTTCGTGGTGACTGCGTGCATCTAAACAATCAGAAAGCGCATATCCGCTGGACACTGACACCAATTTGGGACAGTATAAGTTAATCTCCCCTCACAGCTAACGTGTTAGACGTTCATAGCGAAGATTTACTGTTGGTTACTCTCTTGCTTTTTTGCATATTTTCCCGCTGTAGAATCGTTTCTACAACAGAAAACTTAAATAATTCAGGATGGTTGGAACGTGTGCAAAGCATTCTAATGATGTCCCAAATCTTCAGGTCTGGTTGATAGTGCGTCGCGATGAATTGGAACCTAACCCAAATATCCGTTCATTTAAGTTATTTCGAAATCACAAGTAATCGGCTGTACTGAAAAAATATATCGAGATTCCACAATAAATGTATTTTCTCCTTCTTCATGAATATTTTTTTAGATTTCAGGTCAACTGAACCTATCTCCAATTCCCCATTCGCAACAGGTTATGTCAGTTACACTCTTCATACTGTATACTGTGTCTTTCTGTGAATTTCCTCTACTCATGTCTACATTCGTTTTTTCTTTGATAATGACTATCTGCTCGACATAATTGCACCCACAACAAAGACATACCGATCGCTGGTTTTCACATCATTTCGATAATGAGCCCCATTTAAGCAATTCGTGGTGGAAAAAATAAATTATTTAGCATTAACATTTAGACAAACATTACCCAACTCCCAACAATTTGCCGAATAGTTGAAACTCTGGTAACACTAAGTATCATACTGGCTCCACACACAGTTTAGTATACTTATAAGAAGATACTAAGAACACTTTTTTGAGGCACCCATACCCTATTTTTGTAAGGTTGCGTTAACAGTTAACATTCTGAATACACTTTCAGATGCCAAACTATGGGTAATTTTGTTCTGATTTTGATCACCGATGCACCAATACACGTCTATCAACAACTGATTTCAGGAAGGTGGCTGAGTTGTGCCTCAGTGTGCGGTTTATGCAATCATTACAGACAGTCCATCTTTGACATTATTGAAAAGGACTCAAAATGTGGAACATCTTTATCAATGGCATTTGTGATTTTGAATGTATTTCGGAATTTTCTGTTTCGATTCAATGTATCATGGTACAACGTGTCTGGATGTGCCCTTGACGTACCTACGAGCGTAAAAGGATTCGAGTTACTAAGCCATTCATCTAGTTAACCACACTCATCTATTAGGAAATGTAGCAGCTAGTGACTGGTTGTGATTCAAATTCCCTTCGTATCAGCCAACCGTTTTGATAATGCGTTCACCCCGTTGCATTTTTGACTATATTCATTGTGTGGTTTGGAAGTATTCCCTCGTACTTCATATCATGATATTTTGATACATAATTTGAAAGTTCTTTTGACGAATTACGTACGAAGTTCCAAAGTCATTCATGTGTAATATTATCTACGACAGCCTGAATGTACGGTCCTCTGATCGCGAGTATCATATTGCTTGCTCCTCATCAAAGACCGAGTACAAAATTACCAGCTACCTGGAAGGTCAAGGACAGTTTGACTGATAACGACTGGCGCCAGCTTTTAATTCCACTCACCAATCAACTTCGATTTCAAAAGGGCTTCACGGGCATCATTAAACCATTCTTGGCAAACAATAGAAATCGTGGACAAAGCCAACCAGTCGTTTCTCTTCTAAATCCTTAGAAATTTTTGACTGATCAGACGATTCTACATGGCGTATGAGGCTACGTAAGTAAAGTATTTAAAATGTTTCGAATACCTTTGCCAGCTAACTGTTTTCATGATCATCGTTTAAATGTTGAATTCCAGGGTCAGTTACGCATTTTACATTGTTCTTCGAGATGTGCACCACAGGGATTTGTACTGGACTGTTTGCTGTTTATTTTATCCACGCTGAAAATCCCACAGTTTGTTAGCTGACCGTTAGCGTAATACGCTGATAATACCAAAGGTAGGTGTATAGTGAATAACGTGACAGATAGTAAGATTAGTACATTTCCTCTTGCCAGGCTACTGAATGTCGGTTCCTATTCTGCACCACTGAATATTTAATTATAGATCCCTGTTGTTTGGACTTTTATTAGTGAAAATCCCCTCCTAGTGGCGGTTGCTACAGTTTGTTGATTAGGTTTGAAATGTGCATCAGTTGTAGAGAAAGTGGAGTTCGTGCTTGTGATATTCATCAAATTGTTCGAATCAAATCTCACTGGTTGTGTTATTACTAGGCTCAACTTGATGATGCGTCCCATATTGAAGGTAAGGACTTCGGTTACATCCCGCATCGTCTGAAGCATCATGCTGTCACCGCGTAGGTACAGTGGAAGACCATAAGGTAGACGTTGGATACGTAAACTGGGACGATTCTCAGTGTAAAAAGATATGTTTCTGGCTACTGACACTAAGTCCACAGGATTCTGATAACATTTGGACTAAGTGACCACCATCAAAGTACCGGATTGCTGTCCTCAACCGTGTAGTGTCTCATCAGCCCTACCCACTCAGGAACTCGATACCAGGGTCCGCGGATAGGCGCCAGTTGGTTATTCCTACACTTACCCACTAGACTACACGGTCGCAGTTACCGGGGATGCAGGCTCATCGTGAGCTTAGATCGATTTCAGTCCACGAGAAAATGAAATGCAACAATTATGGAAAGTGCTTCAT
>LOND01004481.1:8103-26565 GCA_014220965.1 Paragonimus kellicotti
ATATCGTCGCACAATGGAACACCTCTCAAAGAGAACACTTCACACAGGTTAACGACCAGACAGCAACACAAATGCCCTAGCGCCATTTTGGCTCAACCAGTAGATTTTGATCACTCAATCATTCTGGGTATTGTCCTCAAGTTGATCTGCCGTATCATTCGTGTTTATACCATAGATGTGAATTGTCACATTTCCACATGTACGGAGGTTACCTGGCGGGAAACCTGAATTCTTATAGGTAGACATATTTGTTTCCAAGCTTTCAAGTTGTGCTTACAGGCGAATGCTCACAGCAAAGCGACTGTGACGTCACGGGTGATTGTGTCGGTTATATCAAAACTGTAGATGTAGATGTGTCTCAAGTGCGAAGAGTTCGGGCTTCAGCTGGATTCGAATCAGCGACAGAAACAGTATGGCAAAACGAGACACACTTTACCGTCTGGGCCAAAAAGACACTGCGGGAGCCTAGAAATTTCACATTTGCACTGAGTTAGATTCACACTGTTTTATGAACCACCTCGCTTGACTCTTCGTTCACCATGTTGATTAGCTTGAAAGCGACACAACATAAATGAACTTGCTGGCCACGTTTTGACTTCTCACATACATGATTGTTATTTATAAACAAAATCGATAACAAATAATGCTCACCGCGTCCACATATTAGCCTGCGCCCCTGTTAGCTTAATACCAGGGTCCAGGTGAACCGGCCTTACTCCTTGCTCCCAGCGCATTTGTGCCCTCTCACTCCATATGACTCAAGCCTTATCTCTGTCAGTCTACCCACGGGCACATTAGCGGTGCGATCCAGTTCATTGTTGAAATTCCGCCAGTCAATTTGGGACATCTTAACTTAACATCGAGACAGGCAAAAGTAGTATCAAGATGACTTAAACTGGAGGAAGTATAGACAGGAGCTGTGTGTGAATGGAACCATAAGTGATTCAATGTAAGACAACTTGGCGACGCAAAGGTGCAGGTCTCTTTTGGCTTATGTAGTTGTAGCGGTTCAATCCGGAAACGGATGCCGTTTTTAAATGAATAACGTTCAACTGTTGTTGATAAATTTTCAACCAGAATAAATATGAACAGAGAGAAGAAGCATTTTTAGATTTTGTAAAGTCAGAACGTAAAACAAATTACTGAATGTAGAAAAAGTACAGTCACTTCCCAACTAGTGTAGTGAGTAGGAGCGATCATGCTATACTACTCACACCACTGTAATTCAGTAGTGGAACCAGAGCATATATTTTGGCACCAGAATAGTTGCAGGAAAAATACAAGAAGAATTATTGGAGTGCAGCATTGCATGAAATGACTCTTGGTACGTAAGGGAACGTAAACGAACTGAGCGTTGACGTCTGTGGCAGCCGTGACGGTCGGGGCCGAGTACCGTATGCAGATGAGTGTTTTCGTTTGTTGTCTTGTTGAAACGCATAACCCACGCGTTGCTGTTCCGAATAAACAACCCTTGTGCCATCCGCGTTTTGGATCACAACACTAGTACAATTTAAATCTTTGCTTTTAGTTCTTCATTTGAGAGTCACTTATCTGGCAAGTCGAAAAAGTTGTGTTGTAATCAACTTGGGTGGTACCGTTTCACAAATCATGTCCCCTGTTTACCGTCCATAATAGTTGTTTGGTTCTTGTTGTCCCATGACAATTTGTTGTCCTCAGTGCTGCATAGGCAGCAGAGCTGAGTTCCATCCGACCTTGCAAACAAGAACCAAATAGTGAATCACGCAGTTTAACAAAATTAAACGTCAAGAACTGACAGAACACTTTCTGATAATAAATACCATAAATTATTTGTTACGGAATTTTCTGAATGGTTGTGTGCACAAAGTTCAGTATCATCTACCTTATGCTCTTCTACGCCTCAGTGTGTACTGTATCCATTCGAATAAGCTCGTGTTTAGTATCAGTACAATAGTTCTGCGGATGACTTGACGGCGAGTATGAGTCAACATTGTACATAGCAATTAACAGTAGAAAACGGTCTTTGTCCTTTTTCAAATTTCCCCCTCAAGTATTTTCCGTCGGTTTTCATACCATATCTCCACGATTAACCGTTTAATCACACCGAATACTGTTACCAATAGACACAAACTCTGAAGGATGTGCGGTCAGATATCTTTTTGCGTAAGCATTTCACCGGAATGACATTGTTTGTTTCGATGAGACATACGCAATAGACAGTTGGAGACAGACAGAGTATGTCTTCTATCTACACTCATGAAGTTGTTAAAGAGAACTCTGTGTTTCAAACAAAAATAGGGTTTTTGCTATTAGTCCAGATAGCTTATGAGCAAGTGTTAATGATTGCAAACAATTCTAATTTTCAGGAACTATCAAGCTATAAGCAGGGGTTGTATCTACGAAAGTATGGAGGCTGAGAACATTGAGAAGGAGTGTAAAGTACAACTGTTATTGACACCGATAAAAAACGCATTTAAAAGAACGTGATTCATAGTGAACTTGAATTTATCAACATGTTATCATAGTTCGATTATAGAGCAATCGAGCGCTACAGTAAACTCCAAGAGAAGTGTATGGTTTTAGTTGTATTGCACATAAACTTTTAATTAACATGTCATTGCAAGGCTCTGTATGCAAAATTAGAAACCGGTCTGACGTAAAAACACAAGCCATTTGACTTTCATCGTTTCCGTTCGAATAACAGTAACAGTTAAGCACCTGTGCCAGCAAAAGAAACATGCTGCGATTACTTCTTCAACCAGGTTAAACACCAAACAAGAACAAAAGCACTCCAATCTGGACTTTTGTGATTTTGTTTTCGTTCGTGTTGATGCCGTTAAAACCCCTCTCCAAAAACCATACTCCGGACCATTTCGTGTGATTAAACGGTTCCCTAAGTTTTCGTGATCGATCGCAACGGATCCCACGATACAGTGAGCATTGACAGACTTAAAGTTGCTCATGTCGAACCTCACTTAGATCCTCCCATCGCTCCTGAAGTCGATCCTACTCCTGGTGACTCGCAGTCTACCCAGCCCATGTGTAACGAACAGCCCGTACCTTCCTCAGTCCAACCCGAAACCCCCTGTTGATCTTCCCCGCACTCGCTTAGGCCGAACCGCCAGACGGTCAACAGTTTTCAAAGAGTACTGTGCTCAACATTTCCTCATTTTATCGAGCGTTTCCATCCTTCTAACGCTCTAGGGGGAGTTCTATAGGGTATTGTACATATTTTCATATTTCACCTTATTTTTATATATAGTCTACAGCACTTGTTCTTGTACAAAGTGAACACCACTTGTTTGAATTGATTCTACTTAGCAATACACTTTTGGTGCGCGCGTCTCGTCTCCTTGGTGCTCCTGTTCGCGTAGATCGGGATTGCCTATAGTGAGCTATTCAGCGACTGCATTTTGAACTGACTATTCGAGTTTATATCTCTGTATCGGGCTACTACGGTTACTTCTTCATTCCAACAATTTTTTCTATAACCCGTGCATTAATCACAATTGAGATCCATCAATACTTTTCTGGTCAGTATCTGTCGCTGGACAACTTCAACCTCAAGTCTTTCTTTAGTTGAAGTTCATCATTGATGCATAAGCTTATCAAAACCGGGAGTTGAACCGAGGTCCAGGTTCTTTTTACTGACGCCGGGTTGGTGTGTAAGATATTGCCGAATTATCACACAATAACATAGCGACATTGGCTTAGCAGTAGTGTTCAGACTGCTTTGATCGATTATGTGACGTGCGGTCGAAACCAGCAAGCGCGCACAGGTTGAATTTGAATTGTGTGACGGAGCGTGCTGTGTTGTTGACGCCGTTTTAGTTTCCGTTTGTGTAAGTCGTGTGCATGGCTTACTGGGCCTTTGGCTCATGTTTGTGTATTGTTTCCTTTTACAGGATTGTTGTTGGGAACCCCTCCTTCGGAAGAACGCTGTCCCCCGGTGTCTCCACGTTGCTCCGAAGTTGGTCCGTAAGTGCAACGGACAATCAGAGTAGAAATGGCCGGCTTGTAGGTTACAATTAATCCAACCCATTTCCACAATATTTACTCAGTAAGCTTGTAAGAATTAACCGTTCAGTATGGGTTATTTCGCGACTGGGTTAATCCTTTACGAATCATCCACGCTGAGTTAAGGTGAAAGAAAATGGCGTTGTCACGAACCGAACCTCACATCCTCAGGACCACCGGCTTCGTGCACTTTACTTGCGGGTAAATGTAGGTTGTTGACTAACATTACAGCAGGACAAGTTCGTGTTCGTGTAGCTATCGTTGGTGCAAAATAGCAACCCGAGATAAACCGTGTGCCTTCGGACCTAAGAAATGTCAGAAGGGACGCATCAACTGCAATTTATTTTAATTCTTAAATTAATAATTCGTGGTTCTAACGACCATAATTATTACCATGAAAGTTCGACGTATCGGCTTCCCATGTTGGTTATGAACAATTTGGAGAATATCACCATCGTGTATAAAACCTCAAAAAAGTTAATTTATAAGACGGACTACAAAACTACCTGACATATTAGTGAATCCGAAAGACAATTCCCAGCCGTCGTGAGACTAGTAAGGAATTGTATCTGGTCTTACAATTTGTTTACACGCAACTTTTCACATTCAACAAACAATTGTACAAACAAACCAGTGGTGAAGCTATGGACTTCCTTGTTACATCTACAGTAGCCAGTCTTCCTCTAGACCAACTGGAAGCACGGGTTATGAACGAATTTAATGGTTGTATGTATTCGTAATCACGAAACGGACTGCTTGCAACTTTTTCCTACAGTTCCTTAACTCAAAATGCAACACCATTATGTTTGCGTTGGAAACAGAATCCGAAGAGCATCCACTTGATTTTCTAGTCTGACTTTTCAACGTTGGTGACAAGCAAAAGTTCTAGCTTTCCGTGTACCACAAACCAACTCAGTCAGGACGACAACTCAACTTCCATTCGTCATCTCCAATCGGTCATCCGACCACTCATGAACGGTGCTAATAAAAGTTACACCAGCTAACTCTTCAAAATAAAGTGGAATTGTCGAATTGAAGGAATGTTAGTCAACCACACGCCTTTACTGAAAATATAATTGAATGTATGTCGACTACGGGAGAAACTAAAGAGGCCAAATCTCTCCAGTCCGCTGTGTAAATTCACTTTGTTCTCTCCTGACTACACCACTCGGACCGCATTTCTGTTGGAATAGTACCTAAGAACGACTGGTAGTGCACCCTAAGGATGCAGTCTCTACGGACGACAATGCAGAGTGCAGTGATTGCGACGTGACTGACACTGGAGACACAGGCAGGCAGTTGAAAGTACGTGTTGCTGCACACCAGAGGCAGACAATTCCCTCCAAAATATGCATACCAACTTCGAAAGCCAGAAAAAGATTTGACTGTCGCGTTACGTGCACTGTCAACGAATCAACGTATGTTTTGACCAGGCATGAGTGATTCATAAAGGTTTGCCTTCCTTCGTGGAGGGATGCTGTGCTGAACCTCTCACCCATTGCGTCTCACCATTGCGTCAATCGCAATGAAAGCAAACGTCCTTTCTGCAGTGTGACATGGATTGATAAATAACACCAGACCCAAACACTTCTTATATACGTTCGTCTCACTCTCACTTAGAAGGCAGTGGGTTCGATCAGTCCGTCCAGACGCATCCTAGATTGACCTAACCATAGCAAACCTCTTTGTCCTGAGAAAGACTACATGAGGTGGTTGAAACGCTGAGTATTTCAGCTTACCCAAAAAATTGTGTTTTATGCAATCCATTCATCAGAACATGATGAAGACTACACTCGAATTGTCTGACTCCATTTGTATTAAATTTGGTGCGGATATTTTACTAGTAAGAAACTGTCATTAGCATTTCATTGTAAGAGAAAAGTGCACGGTTAGATCCGCTTGTAGCATTTTCTGCACGAGGAAATTCGTTCAGAAGGTACACAGCACACTTACGACCACCACTGGCTTTCACTTTGGAGCCTCCACTGAAATTCCAAATATGAAGGGAAGATATAAGCACTGACGCTTCAAGTTGCTCCACCCTTTATGAGGTTAAATGCAGTCGGTGGCAGATGGTTTGTTCCCAAGCGGGTCGCAACTGTAAGAGGGACATGGTAGTTTTCACTGTACCAATGCTCTCAATCAGCATAAACAGATGAACTGACCGGATGTTACTTGTGAAAACCTGTTCTCTGAGGCGTGGGACTTCGTTTTGTCTCTTTGTTGGTGAGGTTGAATCATCCAGCTAGTACCCAACACTTGGAGTTGGTTTATAATTTTGCTGTTGTGTTCATACCTTTGGATGGGACCATTTATTCGGAACAGTGCTTTACTGACAAACGAAGCTTAACCCAATAGACAAAACAGTGTAACAACACGGAGCAATCAACTATGAATACTTTTAAGCGATTGCCAAATACAGACAATTCCCCTATTTCCTATTCAGCTTTTTGTTTCCATTCCAACTGCCGTAAACTGACGTAAACTGCAATGCAAATGTATCAGCCAAGAAATTAGTAGATTATCAGCAACCAGCATTACGGAAAAAATAAGAACCAACTGAAAGGAAAGCAGAATATTATGCTATTCTGGGAGGGCGGATTCAATAACGGCGAAAGGATGGTTACCACTTCCCATTACCTGTATAGCCATTTAAATGATATAATCTGTGGATAGTTTTCAGGTGCGCAGTGGATAAACGTGATCAATAGGGCGCTTCATTTCAGGAGAAGACCAGTGAACCCAGCAAGTGGTCAGAAGGTTTGAAGTTCACTACGTGTAATTGTCAGTTTCATGGCTTCAGGTGAGAGATAGTCTAACCTTGCTACTTTTGTGTAACGTAACCAGTAAGGTGACCTTCGAAACGGTGATCAACTGACATGAGAGGCCGACTGGAATGTCTATGGGAATGCGACAGTTATGATCACTTGTGGGTGATGTTCAATCTTTATGGGAACCCTAATTAATTTACAACTGTATACGTTCTGACAGTCGACATAGATTTCAGTGGCTTGCGAAACATTCGAATGTTGACGGTTAGCACGTACTAATCGACTTATAATTCATAATTTATACTTCGCATATTGAAAGAAGGAATAATCATCTTCAATACATCTTGCGTAACTATAATCGAATATAATTTGTAACATTCTGCACTCTCGTTGAGATAGAGAACATGAACTGAAATGCTGTTAGACTATGTGATCACTTAGAAGTTAATCTGACCTATGAGTACTACTTCATATCCAAGATTAACGTGTGCCGTATTTGTGAACGTCCCGTGGAAAACAGTACTGTATAATACTGCTTTCCTTGCAGCATATATACCAATAGGGTCAGAGGCATGAATTAAGTCAGTGATCTGCAGTTTCACGGACCAAGTACGTTGGCACTGTGAATAATTTTTCACACAGTAAGTACTAGTAACACATTTTGTAATATATTGCATTTCGAAACCTTTAAAAATAACCAACGTAATATCTACAGTGTGGAATAGGCAAAGTCCATTGTCGAAGGTCTAACATGTTTTAGTCATTTGGTTTTTGAAATTTAATCACAATAAGTACGTTTTCCAAACTTCGACGAAAACTTGCTTGTAACGAAAGGCTGTTAAAAGTTGGTACAGAACAGTACTGTCAAACATTCGCCGCTGAAGGCCTAAGTCATCAAGTACAGTAGTGTGGCAAGTTCAATCTGTCTGCAGTTTCGTGTACTGATTTTGACGCTTCAACAAAAAATACTGTCCACATGACCGATTATGTGGTTATGTCATTCACAGGATATGTGTACCAGTTAAACGTCGATCACTATGTGGACAGCAAACACCAGAAGTAGTATATGATAGCCCTTTCACCGAAAGCTATTGTCGTGTTTCTAGCAAATGACTAGTGAATGAATTATTTTCTTTAAACCCAGCATATCATATAATGAGAAATATGATCAAAGTTTATCGGTTACCCATACCCAGTACGTACCAACAGCTACGAAACCAATCAGTTTTCTTCGGCAATTATTAAGCAAAACGTTCCACCTATATTATCGCAATTTTTAAACTACAAGCCAATAGACCGTTATTCAGTATGTTGAGTTGGGATCTGCTGAAAACGTTAACACTGGAAGCTACGACAAGTACCCGTCTAAACACAATCATCGGTTCATGTCAACATTTTAGATTAGGCATGTGAAAATGAATATAGCTGGGCTAATAGTGGAGTGTTAATTTCCCAACCGTGTGATCACTGGTCCGCCGTTTCATCGTGAGGCGGTTAGAGCGTTAATAATGCTTGTGAAACATTCAAATCTACCATATACTGCTTAGTCAGGAACAACTCTCAATCATAATCCTGTGCAGCCAGGCACTTTGATTGGTTATGTAAATGAGCAAATGGCGTCACGTGTTCGGTGTGGTTGTGAAACTGGACACACCTGTTGATACGAATAGCTGAATCAATGCGTGCTGACTCGTTTCATTCTTGTGGGCGTTAGTCGATCGAAGTTTAAAGCGAGTAAACTACACACTTCAGTATCACCGATGTTCACGCATGATTTCATTGCAAAACCAAATTAAGTGCAGCTGAAATGTGGATTTTATTTTTTGCTGTTTTGAGCCAACACGTCTTGACAACTTTTACCGCCACCCCAGTGAACTCGAATATTTTTGGATCTGTAAGATGGAAGCTGTCTGCTTCGCCGTACATCATTCAAGACAATGATTTGGTGATCGCCTCTGACGCTCTACTGCACATTGAACCCGGAGTTAAAGTATATGTCGGTCCGGGTCTGACAATCAAAGTCAAGGGTACCTTGCGCGCTCGTGGCCTTCCTGGTGAGTATATCAACGTTTTATCTAGCCGGTGCGCACTCAACACATGAAGTAATTAGGGTGCTTGTAAAAATTTGGTGTCGTAATCTTACAGACGGTCAAATAATAAAGTCTAAATTTCTATTTCGAAAGCATTTCTGAACCTAATTTCAGAACAATTTGCGAACAATCGGTAACTTGATGTATTGGTGACGTTTCACTTCTGGCACAGAAGCTTCTTCACACCAGATGAACCGGTTACAGTACTTAAAGTAGGTTATACGTAAGCGGCTAAACAAAGCAGAGCGTAACAGGTCATAGGTCAAGTGTACATAAACAATGGGTCAATACGGGAATAGAATGGCCAATTACAGCAGATTCGGGACACGTGAACGGCTAGGCAGAAGTGAAGTCAAGTTGAACATCACCCACAATTGATCGCAGCTGTCGCTTTTCCACAGACTTTACAGTCAACCCCTTTCGAAAAGAAGCACTAGACTCGAGTTTCGCTCTCATTAGGGTAATCTAAAATATCGTCTAGCAGGTTTAATGAGATCGGAGATTTCGACCTGCCTAGGAAGTCCTAATCGCGGGGTTATCGATTGGAGTTAACAGACAGTAACTGTGTCTCCTCTCGAGACGATCGGGCAACCTGATCATTACTCACAAGCGAAAGTGGTTGAGCGTTCACATATGATAATTCGGTCGTGCCTAATGTGAGGTCAATGGCGCAGTGGTAAACACGGTTGCCTGCTCATGAAAGCGTGGCCGGAGTTCTAGTCCTGGCCGTGGCAAGGATATGCCCTAATGTGGTTTTGTGATAAACCGCCCCAAGTGATTTCATGGACGCCGTAATCATGTTGAATGTACAAGTAAGCTTTTCATAAATGTTAATCTGACGTCACTGTCTTGAGCTACATGAATAAGTCCGAGTGGAATAAATTACAGAATAATTACCACAGTTGACAGACTAAGTTATAATAATAACAGCCTTCGGCAAAAAAACTGTGACAGAACATTACGCTGAACAGATTGTGTGAATCATTTGTGTTGATTTCATTGCTGCTGGATCATACTGAGTGGTTTCTTTTTTAAGCAAAAATTTAGGAATTCTACGTCAACATTTTGTTTTTCCAGCAATACCAGATAAATGAGTTCATTCTGGTTGTCTTGATCATAGCCTCCGTCTTCGGATTATAAAAACTAGCTGGCTGGGCAGTTTCTAGTAAATGTCAACATAAACAACATACTGAATGTAACGTATAACTTCTACTTTGTCGTCTACGTTTCCTAGCAATTTGAGGTTCCATCCATTTTATGAAAAAAACCTTTCTGGTGGCGAAGAATTATTATACAAGGACTAAAGGACTCTTGTGTTTAAATAATCAATCGTACGAGTAATTCCCGTGACCCTTCATCTTCGCTCAAAGTGTGAGTGTGATGTTTTGGTTTGTTTACATTTAATTAAATTAATTAGTGATAACCCAATAAACAGTTTAAGCCCACTGTTTCATATCATAGTGGGGCGCAAGTCTAGTCACTTAAATTGAATGTATTACGTGTACCGCTTGGAGAAATTGAACAATCCAATTCCCATTACTAATCAGTGGTATGATAGATTTGTCAATCATGTCAATCATCTATTTGTGGAAACCCTGACCTCGAAAGACTTAAAACACGTGACTGGTGCAGTATGCCATTACATAGCATATGCCTCAAATTAGGGTTATATTACACAATCAACCTAGTGAGTATTCAATACCTAGGAAGCTGCATCAACGGTGGCGGTCGGAGGTGTAGGGAATGAAATAGAAGCGCGTATTTCCAAGGCTAGGGCGGTGTTCGCTAATCTGAGACACCTATGGCGACAGAGAGGTATTTCTCTGAAGCTTAAGGGTCGCGTATATCAGACAACAGTGAGGGCTGTATTACTTTACGGCAGCGAAACGTGGCCGCTCAGGGTAGAGGACGTGAACCGTCTCCAGGTATTTGACCACCGATGTCTGCGTTCGAATCGCTCGTATCGGGTGGCACCAGCGAGTAAGCAACGGAGGAGGTTAGGAAGTGGGTATTTGGTAGTGATTGTCAGATGAGTTATTTAGTTCACTCCTTACATTTGCACAGACTTAGATGGTTAGGTCATGTACTAAGGATGCCAGCTAGTCGTTTGCCACACCGAGCACTCTTTGCCGACGCTGCGGCCGACTGGCGCGCGAGGTGGACAGATGATGACCTGACGTGAGGAAATGAGGATGTATAAGAATGAGTTGGTCACTGTAGATCGGGTTCGTCTCCCGGCTGGGGCCCTCGCGACTCACAGAGTCGGTGGCTTGAGACGTTAGGTGAGATGGCGGCTAATCGAGCTCAGTGGCGTGAATGTTGTCGTTGTTTGGCCGAGTTGTCTGTGAAGTGAGTGCACTTAATGATGCGGGGCAGTGAAAGCCGTAAGGAAGCTGTCTTGCTGATGACGCCTTACTTTCACTTACAGCTCGGTTGTTTGTTTGCAAGGTGTAGGCGCCTTGATGTTGTATGTTTGAATATAGACGTAGCTATTTTTTAGTAGTTAGGTCCACTTCCCCTCTTTTCCCTTCTCTCTTCCTATATAGGTTTTTTTTTTCGTGGTTGTGTGGCAGTTAAGCATCAGTGTGAACCACTGATGTATTGCTGTCTATGATGATAATATGATGATGATGAGTTGTTTCAACGAATGAACTGCCTCGAACAATCAGCAATGGCCTACACTTATGCAGCTACTGTTACTCCTGAGTGTTTTGGTAGCCAGTAGTACGTCAGATTGACTAATTATGAGGCGGAACGGTTGTAAAAATCCGGACCTCAATCGGATTCAAACAAGCGTCAAGAACCGTACATTCTCACGTATTATGCGCTCCTTCTCTGCTTTCTACCAAAGGAAACTGTTAGAATGAAGTTAAGCAGATAAATTACCGGATAGAACAAGGCACTCTTGCCGGCTTTATACAATATCACCTACTCAATACTGGTTAAAGCACATGGTTTTTTGATCAGTATGAGACCGCTTTTGACCACCTCAACCGTACGATTTATTGAGCGATCAGTCTCTAGTGGGACTACATATAGGAGAATGGGTATGGGCGGATACTTAAACAGTACGGCTCTAATTCAATAAAGCGTTCGTCACACCGAATCAAATTTCTGGTTCCAAAGTGCCACCTTAATATACTTCATGTCCTTCATAACGAACTCCCTCACAAAGAAAATACGCTATAACGAATAAACTAACTATCCCCATACACATTTGCGTTTGCTATAACGTTGGCTATGTACGCAGAGAACCACAGCTCCATCAATCTCACTCTATCAGTTGGTGTGTAATGGGATACCGGTACCTGGTTTAAAATCCTAACCAGGAATACTGGTTTATGTAAGTGGACAAGCAACAAAAGCGAGATAGAACTGCATTTAACGTGAGCACCAAAACTACTGGCATCAGTGGGATGGACAAAGGTGATAAGTAGTGTAAAACTGCAGTCCGATACAAAGTTGTAACAATGTTGTGTTAACGTTGCAAACCGTCGTTTTACAGTTACAACAGGAAACAGATTAGTTAACCGCTAGAAGAAAGCTGAGCTCAAGTTCAGTGGATGAAGCAAATGAAGTTCTTGAGTGCAGTTTGCTTGATAGAGAGCTCCAAATGTTGCAATAAATGTAATTACGTTGGTGGAGAAGGCTGGACAGTTTCCAAGTTCCCTGAATAAAAGTGACTTTCGACACCAGCAATAGGGTCGTTAAATAATCTGAGCAGTGGCATCAACTAAGACTTTCTGCTGTGAGTAGAGAAACCGAAGGAATCGATAATAGACAGATGCAGAGACCTAAGCAAAATATTCAGCTACCTGCAGTCAACGCTACAGTCTACGAGGCAATGACAGAAATCAAAAGGTTTGAGTTGGCTTACATTCCACTGAAAGCAACCAGTAAACTTTAACCGGCAAATTCAAGCATAATCAAAAGATTCAAATAATCTTGCAGAACATAATTGCTTCGTCACTTCTTCGTACAGGCTGACGAACAATATTAGCGGATTTCGGATCCTTGATCGTATTCGGCTTTCCATGCACGCACGAGAGGTTGCATGTTCATTATTAATGGCCAAATGTTTCAGAAATGCTCTTTCAGACAGTATTTAGCACAGACTAGACCGTTCGCGAAGAAAAGAAAAACAAAAGCCGAACCACTTCAGGCGTTATTGTTCAAAGTTGTGACCAAGCTATCAATGCTGATGACATCCCTTTAGACGAGGAATTGAAGGTCGATTCGGATAGTAATGTAAAGGAAACCGTGGCGGTCGTGGACCTCTCTGAATGGCTTATGATTGAGCCATGGGAATGGTCATGAATTTTTGGTAACAAGTAACAAGTGTTCGTTTGCCCTAACTGAGGCTTGCACATTTACTGAGTTTCTCTGAGACCGCATCAATGTAAAACTCCAGTAAGCTGAATTACAATCAGCTGCCTTGAAATTCGTGGCTGTCATAGCTATTCGCCTGTCAACAGTGTTTAATTTTTTCAATTTCATCACGGTAAAACACAGTTTCATTAGTGACTGAGCTAATGCTGATACCAGCGCGTATGACAATAATAATGGCCACATATGACGTGGTGAACTGTATGATAATCATGAAACTTGGCGTCGACATCTAGATACACCTTGATGAACCAAAGACAGGAGCTGTCAAATCGAATGCATCGAGACAGCCAAATATCACTGGTCCCACTGTTACAATTGTTTGGCGTACAAGTGGTGACCTTGGATCCACAATAAGAAGTTTTAAAAGAATTCCGCTTTGAACAACACAAAACAGAAATAGTAATATGTACTCCGAACACTGGTATTGCCGGACAACCGTTCGAGAAATACACCAGGTATATTGTATGTTTAATAATGTTCGTTACCACTAAATGATTTTTCCAACTAACCACTTCCCGGTCCAGCGAACTTTATCACAAAGTTGTAAGTTAAGTCGCACACACAAATGCCTTCTCGACGAATATCCTCCAGAAAGGACACGACAAATGGTGTGACAGGTGTGTTAAGTTAAATAAGTTTCAGCTGCGAAAGATCTAGACTTCAGTCCGACCCGAACTGGCAACAGAAACAACGTTTCCAAATACGACAAATAATCTACAAGCTGAGCTACGAATTCTCGTTAGGAGTCTAAAAATTCAACATTTGAACTCAATTACCCATTCAACCCAATATGTATACTGAATCCACCAAATGGTTCAGTGGATTGACCGTCCAAGCATGATTTTCTAAACAGTTCACACTGGATCCCCCAACGCCAAATTATCGGTTGGGCAATTTGATTAATTCTATATGAAACGGTGAGTTGTGCGAGTAATCGAATCCAAGTGTGGAAATTCTGAGCAACCGCAACTGCTCCTTATTTGAGCTAGTACAGCGTTTGCTATGTTTAGGCATGTTGTTTTTGCTGTTGGTTTCAATTCAGCTGAAGTTCAGATTTTTTTACAAATGGGTCTTCATGAAGCATACTGAGAGAATCTTGGCTACTATGGTGGTGCACGCGAGTCATTTTTGCGTCGCCATACCAAAACAAACTGTAGGTGGACGGTTTGGTCTTAAACAATAAGTAGGAATCGATAACTGTCGACAACATCGACAACTATCACAACGAGTCGCCGAACACATCCCGAAGTGGTTGAAACAACAGATGATGAACCAGCCTCAACTTGGTGCATTGACGGCTCGAAATCCAACGTCATCGATTGCTAAACACATCATGACAACAGGTCACCAAGTTGACCCACTAAACTCATTCAAAATATTGTTGCGTAATCGAAACCCAAGTTATTAGCTTTTTGCGAAGCGATGCTCATTCGAACTTACCAACCGACGTTATGTGCACAAAAGTGGTTGAGGCAACCTATCGGGTTGCCATGGTCGTGATTACATAATAATTGATGTGCTTGTAGATGTGTCTAGTCCCTGTTTGTCCCTATCTATATGATGTATATAACTAGCATGTTTTACGTTTGCGACTGATGAGAGTAAATGAAATGTTAACATATCGCAATATATGTCTTCTTTCTGCTCTGATGAAGTGGTTAAAGGGAACTCAGTGTTTCAAATAAGTAGATCATTTCTTAAAGTTAGCTTTGTTCCGTTAGTGGCATTGGATCTCACTGTGAGCAAATGGCGTCCGCTTCAGATTATGACGTGTCAGGCCTCACAATGTATATGTTATATTCAAGTCGTGGGAACTTTTGAAACAGTGAAGGGACTTTGTATGTATTGCTAAAATAAGCCCCGCAGAAATGTTAAAGTTCGAATGGGCTAGTGAAGACAGACTATCAGAAATTGCTTGTATGGACACCTTGAAGAAACAAGCGAGGTCTCGGAACTTGAATGCGAAGTAGTGAAGCTGTAAATTCTCTCGACATCTGTAATCGGAAAACTGAACAAACTACATCTTATTTTGAAGAACACGTTCGCCGGGACAACAAAAAAGGAATGTCAGAATACTGTACCAATTTAACAACTCCCAGCTCACGCTTTCTATCCCAATTCGCATGACAAATACAGCGAAGCAAGTACTTTTATTGTCTAACAAAATAACTTATTCAATATCAAAATTATGCAACCTTCTTTGTAAATCATTCACTATGGGCAGATATTAAAAAGTATTGCAAAACTGAAGCAAGTTCCCTGGTAAGATGATGGAGCTCGTTTTGTCTGTGTTACACCTCCTCAGCCTCAAAAAACTCCTAACTAACCAGCTTTCCTATCATCTATAAAGAAGGTGCACGGAGTCAAGGAATGTGTATTCAACACTTACTAAAAGTGAATGATTCTTGTTCCACTGTATTTAACTTTTCCCGAATTTTTCAAGTTGACAAAGCTGCTTTATGATGTCATTTTGTTTACTCAGTCTTCTAGGGCAGAGGTGGGTGACCTTCTTTTGAAAGGAGTTTGTGTGCCATGCTGAGGTGGAACATTTTTGTTGACCGTTAACAAATGATTTTAATGATAGTAAAACTGATAAATCAGTTATGATATCATTTATCGTTAAAAAATTGCATTCTTGTACTAACAAATCAAACAACTCAGAATGATGAGCGGCTGGAGATTTGGTTGATTTAAACTGAGTGTCACACAGTCGTTTGCAGCTTTTGCATCCAGGTAAACTTTTCATTCAACCCCTTTCTGAAAGGATCATTAGACTCTAGTTTCATCTTTGTTCGAACTTGTCATTGGTACTTATCCTGGCCAAAGCCGCGATTAGAACTCCAGTGACACTTTCATAAGGCGTGACCACAGCGCTATTGATCTCACACAGACAAAACTGAATTATCACGTATGAAAGTCCGATGAGGCAGGTGATAACTGAATGTCCTATCAACACGGTCGGGCAACCTGATCATTACTCACAAACGAAGGTGGTTGGGAGCTCATTTAAGATGCGGTTGATGTGAATTTAACGGATCAACGATCACTTCAGTTGCCGCGAGAGCGTAGTCTCTGTTTAGGTCCCGTTCGCACACCTGATAGACGCTGACAAGGGTAAAACTGAAGTCTGGCTGACTAGTAAGCGTCTGTCTAACTGCGACAGTTGTGATCAACCGTTAATGGAGTTTTGTTTAACTTAGAGTAGTGCATAGTACCTGTTGACACACGAAATTCTGTCAGTGTTAGGCGACTAGGTGAAGGAGGTCAGATACGTATCTCACTTAGGTAACCATCAGTCAGACTGGCTCATGATTTGTTCCTTAGGTGTTCAGTTTTTGAGAAGGGTTGCTTTCACGCTGACTTGCTGAAGAGCATTCAGTTCATTTTTTCACGTGACCCACCAAGTCCGTGTAGATCAACTATTCAAAATAAAACGTTCAAAAGAATTGTAGAATTAAGTCTATGGCATTAAATTTTTACTCTCGATAGTTCAGTCAGCTAGTTTCATTTGGACACTTTCTAGTTCGATACTAAAATCCAACGTCAAAAGATGTGCCAAGTGCCCCGAATTCCCAAACACACGGACGACTGTCAGGTAAAAAAGAGAACTACTTACTTTTCAAATTAGGTGTTGCACAAATATTTTGGAGTCTGTGGATTTTCTTCTTGACATTTGAGGAACTGAGCTTATAGTAATTTTATACGCCGGTCGTTCCGCAGTCTAATTCTTATTTCGAAGGCTGCGAAACATTCAATGCATCATGTTTATTAGTTCATTTCTTTCTTAGGGACAAGAGTCCGAGCGGTTTAATTGATGTTAACTACATAACATACATTAGAATTTGAAGCGATCTGTGATCGCAAGCGTCCTGGACCATATTGGCATTGTTGTGGAATGTGTACAGTTCATGCGCACGGTGCGAACTCATCCTATCTTAGCGCTTCAACTGAGCCGGCAAACTTATCGAAAGTAAGGTAGGTCCTCATATTGAATTTCCGTTTTACGGTAACATTTTTGAAACTCAAGACGACAGCAGGCTAATTGCGCTCGTCAACAACCTCACTGAGTTCTTAACAATGACAAACTTGAGATACAACGCATACTGGTAAATTGTACGTTACGATTTTGCGACCTTTTGAGTAATTCCATGTTCCCTTGTGTGATTTTGAAACAGGGCTGTACTGCCTTCTTTTCGTTCACCCATAACTAGCCCTTCTTCAGTCGACTAGCCTGTTGGCTTCAATAGATCCATCTTCATACAACTAATCAATGATTCAAAGATTTACGCCGTTATGGCAATGCCCTACGCAGGTATCAGCCCAAGCAACTCCTGAATGATATCGAAAATGTTGTCTACTTCTCGCAGATACATTGAAAGCTTAGATAAGTTATGCCTTTTGTAATCACATTGAACGTCACCAAAAACGATTGGAGATTTCGACAGTAGTTTCGAAACAAGTTCTTTTATAGATTCATTAGTGTTTTGTCTGTTAGCTTTGTGTGTTTTGACGAGTGACTAGCAGTAACAGTAAAGTCTCATTTTTAAGAGAAGCATCTTATATACAGCTTCTATTACAAGCTTCCTTACGAAGCCTTTGCCAGTGAATGATTTCATATATTCTACCGTTACTTTTGACGTCCCATATATATATATATAACAAATTGTCAATTAGTGTGCTTAGCTTTGAGAATACGAAACACAGTATACCACGCAATGATGCTTTAAATAGTTAACAAAATAAGTACGCTTTGATCAAATGACTAAGACTACATGTGACACTATGATAATGTTTTCTATCAAGGTGGATCAGTGGAAGCGACATTTTATTTGGGACCTCGGGCCTGATAACCACTACTGATGGATCGGATTCGTCTAGCAAGCGACTATTGTTCCAGGGACAAAACTAAATTAGTTGTCATTTCCACCTTCAGGAGACAGTTGTGGTGTCCGAAGGACACATAAGGGGATTATCGATCATATTTTGTATTCACTGAATAACACCCCTCAATTCATTACGCTAGACTGTTCCGTTTCCCACCTGTGAGATCGGAAGTTCGATCGCTAGCCAGATATTGTTCAGAACAGATGACCTCATCGGAACGTATCGACTTATTGTCTGAAATAGATGCCACTACTCAACTTTGAACACTTGTTATGGACCCCGAGTCACACATGCAGTACTTAAGGATTATCATGTCTATCCAAGTATATGGA
>LOND01004485.1:6381-17033 GCA_014220965.1 Paragonimus kellicotti
AGATATCCAATGAATACGATCCGTTGTGTTGCTGACGAGGATGTTTTAGATCACGATGTAAATAATTCCGACGGCAGATAAACACGGGGATTCGCTGAAATAGAGGATTGATTTGATTAGATTTTGATTTTTGCGAAATATGTACACTAGTGCGCTCATGTTATTTGAGAAGTGTCGGAAACTTCCAAAGCGTTGGAAGTGAATAACCGAAATCACTATGAATGAAATCTCAGATAGCAGAAAAGCTAAAAAAGCTCCGCTCGCAAATGTTCATCATTACTCGCCGTTGCCGCGCGAGACAATAGCTTCGAACAACTTAACATAACGCATTACATACCGCAGCGGTCGTACATCACCGTAAACTAACGCCGAATACGACATCGTATGCGAACTACACAGCGAGATAGGAAATACGCCCAAAATGATAGAAGTCACGGAGAACGTGTTGGAATATTTACTGACAAAAATGATTACAGCTACGGGAAACGATCGGGGAATTACAGGTCCATTGGCACTTCATTGCTCTGTAAAGAAAAGAAATGCAGCCATCAATAGAACGAAATAGGAAACGCGAAAACCATTGATAAATGTCACCTCAACATCAATTCAACAGATATCAACATGGTATATGGTAACATAATTCTATAAGACTTATAACATTCATGGATCTATGCAGCTAGTAATGAATGTTATGTTGACAAGCATTTGACACGCATACATGAGGCCCAGAATGGGACGGTGCAGTCTATGACTGATCAATGCAAGTGATCCATTTCACCTCAACAGACATCAACATGGTATATGGTAACATAATTCTATAACACTTACAACGACGTCCGCGGAGTTTCCATGAGTGTTCTTGCATCCGACGGCAGTTCAGGTAGTCGTTCTCCCAGAATTTGTAGCAGCCGACTGACGTGAACTCTGGGAGTATTACTTGAAACAACCCAATCTCGAAGCCGGTCGATAAGGTTGTTTGACAACACAGACTCGGCATCCTCACCATCGGGGGTTTGCTGCAACAAACCAGACTGATCTTCTGCCTGTTCTGGAACATCTAACATTGACGGTTATATAGAGAAAGCATTTACAAACACCTATCAAAGTGGGTGCATGGCTCTCAGCAAACTCCTGTCCAGCGGTGGAAATGCTGGCATGGAAATGTTCCATAGCACGGCGAACGCGACGATAAATGGTGGAACGACTGACTAGTGGTTCCAAACCCCGCTGAGAGTAAAATGCATTCGTTAATATGAACTCACGTTTTGTCCCGACTGCTGATGGTCAGACATCTTCAAATAAAGCAACCAAATGGTAGCGAGCGGAGATACTTCGAAACGAACCAGACCAAATTCGAATACAGCGAAAGTGAACGCGTCGTGCATTGCAGTTGAGCTAAACAAAAACACCTATGTGTACAATGAATGGTTTCTCATGTGTAACAATTTTCCCTTGGGATATTTCTATAACCACATTTATATAGGCAAATTATGATGACGAAATCATTCCCGGAGCATTTTACTCGGGTCTATTCGCGTTGGTTTTCTCATTGGTCATAAAATGCAGACGTATTTCATCCCAAGATTGACGTAATTCATCCCTAAATCTCACACCAATCAAATGTCGAGCGTATTTCATCCCGAAACTGCCGTAATTCATCCCTAATTAATCCCTAATGTGTGCTAGCAGAGTGGTTCCGCATCATTCGGCGACACGGAACGCAAAAAGAACGCATGGTTCGCGACTGCTACCCTGACGATAAATTTTGTGCGATCGAATATTGATTCATTCGATTAACTTGGTTTAAACATCGAGTGTACACGTGAATTTAAGGTGGGTGAAAAGCGCAAAGAGCACTGAAATTTACAAAATGGAAAACGCTGTAGAAATCGATACACGAGCGTGTGTAACCATGGTTATCTGCCCATACCTGGTGTACACCCTCCACCCTGTGGCATGATTTCCTCTCTACCTCACACCATTAACGACCGTCAGGCACTGCCGATCTCTGTATGCCGCTCATACCCGCACATCAATGGCCTCACATGGATTGCTGGCGGTGATTCACCCCCGTTCCTAATCGACATCCGCGGACAGACAATTATTAGCGAGGATACTGTGTCTATCCGGCCCATGTGGACACCTGCATAAACAACGAGACAAGCCCACGTGAGATGACGGTGGCACCATGCCGTCATTATCATCACAAATGGACTAGGTAATCCTTGCGTTTGATCGCACACAATTATCAGACCGGTCTAGAAAAAAACATCCAGCAGAGTGTGAACACAGTTAAAACTGGTTGTAATAAGCTAAATGATACGAAAACATGTCGAAAGTTTCAAAACAAAGTTGAAAACGCGGAAGTTAGGCATATGAGCAAACCGAAGCAAAACAGGTACACAAGATCGTTTTGGAATATTGAATGGCCACCAAATTTGGCAAATGAATGAGCGCAGTGAAACAGGTGCCTTATAAGTGTTTTCATTTTGTTCACTAGTCGATTATTGATGTTCGCATTATTTGCAATTATCATTCGCCTAGAAGCAAGTCAACCAACTTTATTTATACCGCTCTATGTTCCATTGTTTGTCCTGTTTGCAACTTTCCGTTTCTGTTACGATTTAATTGCTGTCTTTTCCTCAAAAACGTGACATTCGGTTTTATTCAGCTTTTTTTGGTCGTCTTGAATCTAATTCTGCTTATTAGTCTCCACTAGCCCGATGTTGGTTGATCTTGTCTTTTCGGTTCACACACCCAGCTGTGCCAGTGTGTGATTTTCACAGCTTTCAGATTTCATGATTGGTGTACGTGGTGCATTTTAGAACAAGGATTGTGCTATGTTGACCACACCGTTTGACCGGGATTTTCCATACAGTTATGTCATTCTGTGTGTCGAGGAGATTTCAGCGCCTCTGATTGGTTTGGATGGTCAGTTTGGGCACACACACAGCGTCCTGTGCTTTTCACTAATGACCCTTTAGAATCATGATCGATAATCCAACGGCAACATTTTCAATTAGTTTCCAACACTGCAGCTCAGCGATTGATATATAAGTTCAAATCAGAGGCCCGAATCGCCCAACTACAGTCGGTTTCTTTTGCTCAGTGTCACCTCAGCGTCTGTTGACCTTAAAAGCAGACATTTGAAGCAGGGTTCAGCATGGCTCTGGTTTTCGCTTGAGTTTAGGGTTAATTTGTACAGGACGGAGTGGCTGTTGTCAATGGAGCTAATACTTGGTTCGCCACAAGCAGCGTTTTCTTTAGGAGGAACTAGGTAATTTCTTAATAAGAGACAGCTATTAATCAAGTATTTGCGACGACTTTGAAAGAATATACCCTCGACTCTTTCTTTGCGACTGTCCGGCAGGGAGGCTTTACCCTGACTCCCTAGTTGTGGCCGAGTTATTCAGAGAGTACTATTCGGCAGTCTACAACGTCGCACCGCCGGATTGGCACCCTATCCTACCGCTGCAGAATTTCCGGCAACCACTGGTTACCGCTGAGTTTTCTGTGCTAGATGTTGAAGACCTTTTATTCAAGGTTAATTCATACAGTGCAATGGGTCCTGACAAGATCCATCCCAGGATTCTCAAAGCAGCTGCTAGTCTGGCAGAAACCCCTCATAAGCTATTTAGACAAATACTCCGGGCTGGCATTTTCTATGGCGCCTGGAAACAGGCAACATTCACACCCATATTTAAAGTGAATGACTGGCACTCTCTGGCTAGCTATCGGCCAGTCAGCCTTACTAGCATTCCATGCAAGATAATGGAGCGCTTATTAAAGCGTGTCCATCCTCAACCACTTCTTATCCAAACATTTTTTTCTTCTACCCAGCATGGCTTCCTTCCTAACCGGTCATGCATAACAAATATGCTTATTTTCATGGATAGTCTGACGGAGGCCAAAGACAATGGCCTCATCTCAGATGCTATCTTCTCGACTTTGCCGAGGCCTTTGACCGTGTTCCAAATAACTCCTTGTAGCACAAACTGGAAGCCTATGGTATTCAAGGAGAGGTTCTTCGCTGGATTGCCTCTTTTCTCGATAATAGAACTTTTAGAGTTAAAACCGGATCAGATCTCTCATCTCCCTCTTTCATTTCTGCGGGAGTTCCTCAGGAATAAATGTTACGGCCTTTTCTTAGTTCTTACTTACGTCGATGGCCTTCCGGAAAATATTTACAGCAACGCCGTTCTGCACGCCGACGACCTAAACTTCTGGAATGCCATTGATCCCAGTGCACCACAGATTGATCTTGACGCGATTAAGCGCTGGTTGGACGATTGGAGCCTCCCACTAAATGACAAGTGCACGCACATTTCACTCGGTGGAGACTCTGGCAATGCCTTCGTGATTCCTAGTGCATTCGGCACAGTAGATATCATGAAAATCGATCTGAAGAAAGATCTGGGCATCTGGTTGTCGTCTAACTTATCTTTCGCGTATTATTAAGAGGTGGTGGCAAAAAAGGGGTTGACGCCCTCAGGACGATTAGTCGCACTTTCCCCGGGTATAGACAAGAAAGCGTTTTAAACGCTCTACGGGTTTATATAAGATTGCTCCTCGAGTATGTTAATCAGGTCGTTCATGATGGCCTGAAGGAAAGACATACTGGCCATTGAGCGTGTCCAGCGCGGCTACCAAACTAGTCACGGGCTTGAGAAATGTCGCGTACGAGTCTCGACTTGAAATTCTTGATCTATATCCACTTGAATATCGACGACTCCGCGGTGATTTAATTCTCACACACTTCTTTAGAGTAGGTCTCGTTGAACAGTTCTTTATGATAGCGAATGATGACGGCCGGCGAGGACATAACAGGAAGCTTTCCAAGCTCCAACCTGTAACCTTCCTTTAACAGTTGTTCCTTTCTTACAAGGTTATAAACCATTTGGAACAGCCTTCCTTCTGAGGTCGCTTAACAGCGCCTTCTAGAGATCGCTTGAAGCACTGCTTGATTCTCACTTACTTGAATCATTTTCAATCAAGTAATCTTACTCTGTTATTAGTAGTTGCTGTGGCGATTCAGCGACAGATACGCGGGTTCAAGGCACAAGCCCAAATTACACAGATCTGGTCGGTTTGTCTTATCCGGTATTAGGCAGGCATCCGTTTACTTGAAACCTAAACATCGAAAACGGGGTGTAGCACCGCTCCTGGGGATTGCAGCCACATATGCTTTAAATAATAGGTTTTGTTTCGCCGGGCTGTGGCGAGAATCTTTACTTGTACACATTTCGTGTGTTTGCTCTTTTGCCAACCGCACCTATTTTGAACAATATGGAACGCACTAGGTTCTCCGAGTTCCCCATTAGCTTATGCTTCGCGAACAAATGGGAATGGTCATTGAGAGACGACGTATTCTGTGCGCAGTTTGTTCGATACAAATAAGTCAGTCTGCTTTCTGAATTGCGCCTTGAAACGCACGGTAGTTCTGGTCCACAGAGTCATAATCAAGAAGAAGTGAACCTAGGTAGCTTCTCAGGCCGTTAAAATCAGCCTGATTAAAATTTCGAACTGTGGACTTTTTTACTGGTTGTTGTAACCAGTAACAGATAAGATCAAAGGTGAGCAGAGAGTGGTCACTGTGACCAAGTGGTGGCTTGATGATCACTCTGTCTACCAGGTGGCTCTCATTAGTGATGACTAGGTCGAGCAGAGAAGGAATCTGACCAGGACGATGCCGCGTCGGGGCGTTGACATGCTGTGTCCACGCTGTTTGCCGTACCTGCATCGGTAGAGAAGCTGGGAGTCCGGCGTCCTGGTGAGATACTGATGCCCAGTTTGTTTTGAGTACATTGAAGTCGCCTATAATAAGCAGATGAGTAGAGCGTTGTAGTCCTAGAAAGTTGTTTAAGCTTTACGAGAAGAGTTCCGTCGTCGCAGACGTTGGATGAGGGAGAACGATAAATAACCCCACTAGGAGTGAGTCTTGGCCACGCAGTGCCAGTCGAAGCCACAGAGCGTCACATTTATCAGAGGAGTGAAATCCACGGATAACTGGGAGAAAATCGCGGAAAGTCCCATTCTTTAGCTGGCGGAGGTAGGTCAGGAAACAGAATATCCGGAAATGCTCAGTTCACCCTTACTTGTATCACTTGCAATCCAGATATCCGTAAAAGCAAAAAATAGGGAGGTTTTCCATGAACTGACTATCTGATTTCCGATAACCTATTGAACAGACTAAGACAGTTCTTATAAATGCACTTAACAACTACTCCTTAATTTGAATTCACAAAAAAGGGAGAAAGGAGAGTGCGAGGAAGGGCTTGGGAAAGAAGATTTGGAATTGGGAAAGATGGTGGGGTGGGACTCAGTCTGTTCTGTCGAGTTGTTCTGACTGCCTTACTTTGAGGCTGCGGACGCGACATCATCGCCTGTGCGTAGTCAGGGACCTTACAAGAGGCTTGACCAGCATTTTTGATGTCGCAACTTACGGCCATGATACACCTGGCAAATGCCACTTTTTGAGAGGATGTTTGGAAGTTTCCACCAATGGAATGGCTTCTTCGTCTGCTGAGGGCGGTGGTTAAGAGACGTCAGTGTGGGCGGTGAAGGCAATGTGTGAGGTAGAAAGCAGTGTGCACAGTTAATGTGTGACCATCAAGTTCAATTTATTGGTAAAGCTAGGAACGCGGGATAATTTAGAAGCCGTTATGTGTCAGGGTATTCAGTGATCAAACTGTGCATGTAAATGGTGCCATTGCCCTTTAAATAATTACGAACGTTCTGCAAAACACCAGAAAAGCTTCGTTTTGTACACGGATTCGAGGTTGAAGACTTAAGTCAACCGGATACACTCAAGTTGACTATTTCGATGCCAAGCAGGTTTTTGTTGACCTGACTAATAGTCGTCAAAAACGCAGGGCAGCACTTCTCTTGAGGATTACAGCAAGTACCAAAAATAAAGTAACAAATTTATCTCTTAACACGTTGGAACGGTTCCCAGAAAACAAAACTGACAGCCTCTAATGAATCTTCGTTCCATTGACTGATAACTCTGTGAAGGATAAACTGTTATGAGCTCAAGGTCAGAGCGTGTGAAGCTTCTACTTGTAAACTGTTATCATCTCCTGAGGTAGAAAATTGTCAAAAGAGATCTACGTCAACGGAAAATAGAGCAACTCTTCGTCTGTCCACTTGTAAAAACTTCGGATTATATGTCGTGCTCAAACAATCATTGACGAACATTTCAAGCGTGCCTAGCGCTCTAAGAATGGTAGTTTGACGTGTACAAAAACGACGTTAGAATATTTCACGTTTGAACACCTGGAGCTTCTCCATCCAATTATCCTTCATTACGAACGGTTGAGGTTCAAAGTGTGCTGATCTTGTGAACAAATCACACCGGAAGTGTTGATTATAGTGCAGTTGCCGATTATGCTACTGGTGAATGGGATTTAACTGTTTCGGAGGACGAAAATTAGTAGCGGAATAAGCGGACGTCTGTACTGGATAATAATGTAGAAAGGCAGAATATAATTTTTCTTGCCTCGATGAATTTCTTTCGAAAGTTAGTTAAGGGGTTTGGGAAACTCCGACAATCTTGGACGTGAATACCGCAATTGTTTTCAATGAAATCACTGATTTTAGAAAAGCTAGAACCTTGCTATTCAGTTTTTTCGATTGCCCGCCGTTACCCGCGAAGGCCCTATCCCATTTTATCAATTGGGTTGGTTTTCTCTGTATCGCTCGGAATCCTGCACGACGTGGTCTTTTACAGGATGCCGAAGTGTTATGTTCCACGGTGCGGCTCTTAAGGAAGCATGCATGTTTAGTGGCCTTTATCTGCTGTCCATCAAAGTTTTAAAGCGAAAAGTATTCTTTATTCCCAAAGCTCCGAATGACGTGTACAAACTGGAGCTCTTAGATGCTACGGATGGGGGATTTTGACTTACTACACGTCTCATTTACCACCACGGCTTGTAATCCAAACACGGAACTCCACTTGCTTTTTTCTGTGATATTACTCAATCTTGGACGGTTTGAACTGGAAAGTCAGCCAACCCTGTGATAGTAGATTATACGCCCTCCCAATTGGACTTTTTTCGACAGACGAACCGTGTATGGTCAGTTTCATAGCGTTTTCTGAACCCTTTGGACTCACTAACCACGGTGTTACTCAATTCTAATTTACTCACTTAATCTATCAACCCTCGTCGGCATGTACCTGCTAATAGGGCCCCTGCCGACCGGACTTTAGGGACAGAAAACTTGAATGCCACTCCGCTGCCACAGAATCGTACCTCAGTAAAAAAGCGTTATGAAGTAGTGAGAGCAAATACTAGTTGGGAATGTTTTGATTAAGTTTTCCACTTTTCCCGCATAAACCCAGCAGACTAAAACCAGATGTATGAAGCAAAGCAGACAACATTCTTAGAACGAAACAAGGAGGGTTAATACGATGCCTGCTCCGGCCAAGTTTCTATCGCCATGATTTCTGCAGTTTTGAAACCGTCAGCAACAAAAAACGTACATTTTGTGTGGATTGAAGAATTCAATGGTTAACTCACCGATAATCTTGAAGGAACAGCACACGCGCTAGCCGAGTGCCACGTCAAACTGTTTTGTTGTGTGCGACCAGGAGTAACTAACGCCAACATGTTGTCACTTTAAAAGAATACTTTAAGTAATACTGTTCTTCATAACTGAACATGTGGAATCCCAGTTATCAAATCTTTCTCTGGAAAATCTCCAGCTTCTGATAAGCATTCACTCAGAGTGCTTGAATGAAGTATCTGCTTCCTGTAGTCGTTATTAATCAAGTTATCTAACGTTTCTCTGAGCAGAAAAACCTCTTACTCAGGGCAAAAAGCACAAGGAATTTCGCGAATTCAAATCAGGAGATTGTGTAGCCCAAAAAGCTGTGATCCGGCGTCATTTCTAATTTTTTGAACAACTTGATTATTGATGACAAACGGGACCACTTGAAGAATTCGCAACAATCCTAAACGTCTCTAAACGCAACCCACCAAACGATGTTGAAACATATTTGGTATAGAGTGCATGAATATAATGCTAATTCGTAAGTTAATGATGCTGATTTGGCTGTTAGGCTTGTGTAGAGACCGCACCACTGCATACGAGCAACCCGTGGACATTTAGCATACTCCCTCCCGTGTGTTCGTTGATGAAGTTTGGTGACCTCTGTTAATTGTGACATAAGCAGTGAAGCGTTGAAGTTGCGACGCTCAACGCTCTTGGATCACCGCTTTCGTGTCCTCCCATTGACATTCTGTAGATAAATCTACTGAATGTTTCTTTATCATAAAAGGGCATGGTATGATTGCTACTACCAATGCTGTTAACTTCAACATTACCATGTTTTTCAGCCTTGGAATTTAAATTTTTGGTGCAGCTCGTTGCAACCTTCAAAACAGCATTGTTCTCCACGATCAGCAAACTGGCCGGGACCGTGACATCTGGCACAGTCGCTTTAGATATCGGGACTTTTACGTTTATCTAGACTGTCCTACTTTGCACCTGCAGCCAATTGGTCGTCGAGAATGGTAAGATCATGTTGTAATGTTCTGAGATGGTTAGTTCTCCAGATGTTTGGACCTTGTAGCAGCGCGACTATTAGAAATAAGGCACGGAAGTTCATTGTCGCAAATCAGAAATAGTGGAGAATCAAGTACAGGCAGTTGAGGACTCCTGCTGAGATCATGAAATAAGGAGAAAGGTTTGTTTCCTCTTTAAATCTAAAACTACATCTTTGTGGATATATATATATAATATATATATATATATATATATATATATATAGGGTGTGGGTTAGGCTCGAGATTGCTTCCGAGGTACATGGTGTAGTGAGTTTTAACGGGAGCGATTTCTTGACTGGAGAAGGTTCAGCCAATCAGTGTTCGCGCACAAACTGCTACAGACGGAATTATGGTCAAACTGGCGCCAACCAATCATAGACGGCGATCAGTTGCTGTTGAATGCGTATCTGTTTCAAACAACCGAGTTGTTAGATGCAAGGTCGTGGAACAACACAGCAACAAACTGGCCAATCAAAACTTGAGGACGCCTGCTTCTTAATAGCAGTCGTGAATACTGTTGTTCCTCTATAAGACGAGCTGTTTTTCCAATTAATTGAGATTACTTAGTGCCGCTCAGATTCCTTGTTTTGATTTATCTCGATTGGGCAACTCAGTACGCGACACATCATGCGCCGCGAATAGTATAGAAATCTATTTGCTTCACATTCCTTGCTTGTGTGAAAATAATTGTGAAGTGAGGTTTGCAGCACTTAAGGCGAGAAAAGGCATAGATGTGAGACTTTTCAACTGCCTCATATAACCTGGTTTTGTGTGAAAGTGCTATCTGTGTATGCCAATTAGGTTACCAAAAACGAATAGTAATCTCTTCCTGCTTAAGCTTGTCTACCTGGTTTCGGCTTGGTCTGCTTTTCTTCTCAGAATTTGTTTAACTTCTTCTCTCTTCTTTTAGCTCTTCTTGTCAACTGAATGTGACGTAACGGTTAGACACAAAGCATAAACTTGGCTGGCCCAAAAAACACGACCAACGCCTTTGATACTAAACTCCATATTGAGTGAACAAAGTGTCGGGTGTTTGGTCCATGTTTAAAAATATTAGCGCAACATGAGTCTGAGCGGTACTGGTCAATTCTAATTCATCAAAAA